>WOGN01004408.1:0-14132 GCA_015342105.1 Leptinotarsa texana
CGCATACTTAACCAAGTCAAAAAACTAATTAATACAGTTTATTTATTGTATGAATTTCATTACAATCATAAATCAAAATCATACAATAAACTGTATTGATTAGTTTTTTAATATGGATTTTCATCAAGTATCGGCCACTTCTATTCAATTACTTAACCAAGTTCTTCAAGTTAGGACGTGTAGACATGCCTTAACTATGAAACCCTACCTTATAATTAAAATATACGGCATGCCAGTTTACATACTTCGAAAACTATTAGCATAAAATTGAAAGGCAGTGAATTCTGTCATTCCCCATATTTTAACTATAAGGAAGACATAGCAGAGTAAAGGCGTATCTACACCCCCTCACGTAAGGAATTTGAACCACTGTTGAGATTTTCATAGTGCCAGTAATATGTATTCATCTTGGAAATACTTTTTCTGTCAGTGCTTTTGCTACTGCATCATTTGGTACGACTCAGTAGAAAAATTGGTCTTGAAGACTGCCCATTTTAAAAATTTGTTGGGTTCTTCAACAACAATTCGATACTAATTCGTGTGTTGTTAAATGACTTCAATAAAAACTTTACGGTGGCTATTTACTCAATGTTCTGGATTGGCATCTAGTATAGATCCACAATACCAGTAAATCCTTCAAGCCGGTCAGGAATCCATGTTGACTCTTTTATAATCCAAGTAGTTTAATGCATCTTTGCTAATTATCGATCTTTCAAAATTTAAGTAATTTGATACTGCGGACATCGAAATCAACAAATATGGAAACTTCGTTACTGGAATGACCGACCTGCCCTTTCAACTAAGCCTTTACCCGGGATAGAAAAAAGGGTTAACAGTGGGAGCGATTGATCCTAAATTCAAGCTCTCTCAACTCCTTTCTATGGATTCGAGTTTCAGGAAGAAAGCAGTCCGGAAATTAAGAACTTGATCAACTAAAATATAACTAGACAAAGAAAAGATTGATTATCCTTCCGGCAAAAAAAGCTGACAGCTGGGTTGGACAAAAAACCTTGAGACAATGTCAGGCTCTGACCTTGAACACTAATGTCTTGAAATATTAAGGGCATTATGGGCAGCAGTTATGGCAACCCATAACTCATAACCCATAATGGTTCTTGCAACCCATCAAAATCTACGATATCTAATCCAAATTGTGTTTCAAGACCGGATTTGTTTCCAACAATTTTCAAAATGAACTTCCTTCTTAGACATACCTATAAATTCATTCGTAGCAACCGAGTAAAAGAACATTCACCGTCGACTGAATATTTTTGATACCCAACACTATGCAAATGTAATTTTAATAACAGGTGTTAACAATTTCCCATGTCATAATTATTCAAATTAGTATTTATAAATAATATTCCCCACTTGTAAATCACCGTAATTATCCGGGCTTTCCATCTAAGTGCAAGAACGAGTAATTATAGTTACATAAGAGACGTTCCATCATTATTATAGAGCATAATGATAAGGTTGCTTTGTTGTTTAGATTATTGCCCAGATATAAGTCGAATTAATTTAATGACTCTAATCACATGCTTTGTTCGTCGGTTTTAATTCCACAAATTATGCTTTAATTAAATGGCTTCTGTAATACATTTTAATTCGGTTTATTACAGAGATGAGTTGGCAGTTGAGAGCGATACTCAATGGCTATAACAATTTTACCTGTGAACTGATGTCATCATCTTCGAAGCTTGAGAAAGTAAGAGATGAATCAGCAAAAATCACGAAATTAATCCAATGGCGTTTTTGCATGAAATAATTGAACAATAAAGTAATGGAGAAATAAATAACGCAGGATTACAAGAAAAAATATTTTTGTTGCTAAAGATTTCAGCTATAGGTATTTGGAAAATTGCATTTCTCCTTTACCAGTTATTGCCAGTCAGTCACTGGAAAATTCACTGGATGGAGAAAAAATTAATTGTGCCAAAGTTGAGAGGGTGGATTACAGTTGGCCTCGATATTTTTATGTTTGAGAAACAATTAACCTAAAACTCAGTTGTAGATAGCTATATTTATGTGAATTAAATAAAAGAGTACAAAAATTGTATTAAGGGTAGAGCAGGCTTCAAAAATAGGCGTGTAGAAAGCTCTAACATGCCTAACACGAAAACAAACTTGAATTACGAAGTCTGATTAAAAATACAGGGTTTTTTTCTTTTACTTCAACCTGCCCCTTCTCACTTCTTTTTTTCGAATTTTCCACTGTTCAAGTCAAAGTCATTAACTGGCGCTCAGTTTCTGGGTCCTAAGTAAAAAAAAAACATGATTCATCATATGCAATAACTCTTTTCGACACTTTAGGATCTTCAATGGTGTTTTTCAAAATGGCAGGCCTGAAGAATTTAGGCCAAAGGACAAAGACTAAACATTTTAGCTCTCCCTTATGAAACAAAATATGGCAAATTTGTCAAAAATTATATATGAAAGAGGATTTCAAAACATAAAAGAAATACATAAGAGAGGAAGTCTGGGATTTACAAAATAAGCTGTGAGCATTGCGACAAAAGGTATGTTGGTAAAACCAAGCAGACTATAACAACTCGTTACAAGGAACATTTTTAACACACACACTCGGTTTCGTAGATCTAAAAAATCTTGTGTCACTCAATATGTCTCTGATAAAGATCATAGAATAGGTGAGAAATGCTTGATATTGTTGAAACCGGTACAATTATAATGCACTTTAAGATAGTTTTGGATGTTTCGAAATCGAAAAATGTGAAAGAGGATCTGTGAACGATGACAAAGATCACATTACATACACGTTGTTGACTCTCGTACGTAGTATTTCCACGTAGAAAACAGGCGAATATTAGCTCTCATAACATGTAGTCATTACCATTTGAATTAATTGTTTTACTTTGTTATCGTATTTGTTATTCCTAATAGTGAGAATTAATTCATTGGAAATAATTAATATTTTGTCCAGATGTATATAAAAACTCTTACATAGATGTAAGAATGGGTTTTAGTAATTTCCTGAAGATGCTAAGTTAGTTAGCGAAACGCGCATCGTTTTTGTTCTAGTGGAAAACAGTTTTTAACGGTTGATATCAAATGACTCCAATTCTAGTAGGGTTTTTTATTATTCTATTCTATATCTTACTTTTTATATTTTTCTACAGGCTAAATAAATTGAAAACATCTGAATTGAACTCATTTCCAACCAAAATTAATCTGAGAAAAAAAAAACAAGTGTTCAACGTTCATTACTGTAGCTGAAACTACCGCATCACCCCGTATACATTTTAAACCTCACCCTTGGCACTCGACGAAAGTAGTAAAAAAGCCTTGGCATAGTTCGTGGACATTTTCCATTTTTATTACCCAATAAAGCTCGAAATAGTCATAATTATAGAAGAATAAAACGTTTTTATTCGACAAAAGACTTTCAACACGCGATGGTAAAAAGGTTTTTTACGCGAGTTGGCAATAGAGAAGGCAAATAATAGATGAAATAAAAGATTCACGGAAGCATCAAAAGAATGGAACAATTTGAAAGCGCAGGGGCTTGAAAACGATTCTCTGAAGATTAAATTTGAATAAAAGTTTGGGAAAGAATTTTGAAGAATTATATACAATATTTTTTTATATAACGATAATATTTTCCCATCAAATTATTAGTCTCCCTTGAGACTTCAAATTGTTCGACATGGTGAATACATATAATCAAAATAACTATCAACTATCCTCAAATTCTTCAAAATCCTGGGATTTATCTAAGGACCTCTCGATTCTCATATAAAATATTCCCAGCTCCAAAAAGCGTCCTAAATACTCTTAATGAATTGTCTCAATTAACTCACTATCTACTCAAGAAAAGTTGGTGATTGAAATACGTGTCGAGGTGTTAAAATAACGGTTTGGTGTTGCGGAAAAAACTCCAGTGATATTAATTACCTACCAGGAAATGAAAACGTATAATAAAATAGTTTTTACACGACATAATGAATACTTAAAAGTTCTCCTAAGATTATTAAATGGCAACACATAAGCCGTTTTCTATTAGCAGCCAATAACAACGAAAATGTATTAAATTTTCATTTTATCGGGCATTTTATAGCATGTTACTCAAGGAAAACGTTTATGACCACCCGTGAAATATACGAGTCGCGTAATAACAATAACAAAATTCATGGTCGTCGTAAAAATTGATGGATGTGATTTATATAGCCGTAAACGTAATTGGTATTAAATTATCTCTTGGCGTCATATCTCCATCATTAATATCTCATTGAAAAAATAATTTTAACGGTTTTCAAGAAGAAAAAATAATAATTGCTTTTTCTAAAAAACTTTTCGTATAATCAACGACGACGCAGGTAAGATAGTTCATGCCATGAATTATCCATATTAAAAGTTACCAACAAAACGTGTGCGTTACTAATTCCAGTTTATTAGTTTCAATTAATTTTTCGAGTGTTCAATTATAAAATAATAACAGGCAATTACAATAAGACTGATGTTTATTAACAATTACTCCTTCATTATATTTCTTCATGTATTCTGTTCAACGTTAAATTCATCTTATGAAGATCACTATTTTTATATTCTTGAAAAGTGGGTGGTGAAAACAGAGGGAAATCTCTCATTCACTGCACAAAATTAAACGATATTAGAAAAATAAACCTCTAAAATGATATTGAGCAAGTGATTTTATCAATAAGTGCAAACATTTAAAAAATAAAAAAAACTTTACATAAAACAACTACACTATGATATCAAGTTTGAATTATTCCAGTTGTTTTACTAATTCACTTCCCGTGTTATCTCTGTCGTTAACTTGATTAGTCTGCTATGGATTCGGTAACAGGTCCCAATTTTTATAATTTATGACATTTCAATATGACTGACATTTCAATAACAGGAAACTTCACGTTATTTGCTGACAACATCTACTTTTCTGGTATTATATCTTAGGAGACCGACTGGTGTGATTCTAATCTCTTGCTGAACATCGCCTAAACTAAAGTTGTCTCTTTCAAACACGGTTTGCTAGGATTTGCTACTAGCAAGTGACCTGGTAGAAAATATTACAATTTTCCTCAAGACTTTGTTGTGGTACCTCATAGTGCAATACATAATCACTGTTCTAACGAGGAAGAATGAAGGCATTGAAAAAGATTTGATGAGGAAAAATATTTCTTTTTATGCCTTTTATAGGTAGGTCCAAAGTCCAAAGGGCCACCGCAACCCGCAAGGGTTTATTGTGGCTCACATATATTCAAACTCGGCCAAAAAACCCAGCTTCTCAACGAAGCCGATTATTTTGTACAGTGGGTGGTCTTTACGATCAGATGGTAAGAGTACGGCTCTGCCGACCTCTAAAAACCTGGTTCGGTCCCCAGCGGGGCAGACACAAAGTAAGTGCTCTGCTGTTTCATCATTTTCCAAACAGAGGCGACACACAATGTCTTCCGACAGTCCGAGTCTTTGCATATGATGATTCAAATGACAGTGCCCTGTAAGAATAAACTAAACGTCTTAGAGTGAGTCAATCCTGGAAGATTCTTCCAAAATTCAATAAATCTTCTTCCCATCCAGGTGCTCAATCTTTGTTTGGCAAAGCCTAAAGAGATACCAATGACCGGTTCTGGTTCGATGAAATTGCTTGCAGCACCCTCCTTTTCAAGGGAGTCAGCAGACTCGTTGAGTTCCAGGCCAGTATGCCCGGAATACAGACCAGAAACAATCTGTTGAGTCTTTCTATCGAGGAGAGTTGTTTTTGGCAATTTGCTATCAATTTAGACGTTGTTCGGTAGGAGCCAAAAACTTTCAACGCCGTTTGACTGTCCGAGAATATTTTTATTCACTTGTGTATGAGGTTGGATTCTTCCAATCTCTCCGCACACAATTCAATAGCGTAAATTTCCTTTTGAAATACAGTCGCATAAGTAGGCAGGTTGATATCTCTGTTCTGGGTCTGCGACTGAAAACACCTGCACCAGAACCGGAAGGTATTTTTCATTCATCTGTGAACCAACAACTATCTGCTCTTAATATTTGCGTCTCCCGGAGGATCCAGTCCTCGCTACTCGGGAGGAGTACCTTATAACGTGCGTCTAATAACTTGTATTCAAGAATGGTATTATGATATCACTTCAATATGTCACTAAAATAAAGAAATCCTAGTCAATGCTGGGAACAGGTTCAGACCTTTGTCGAGCACCCTAAATATAATTCATAGTCGGTAACAAAAAAGAGATACTCCACCTTAACGTAACATCCCCAATCCCATTTAGCAAGAAGCCAATCTAGGAGCTTATAACCCTTTATATTGATATAAAATATCTATTTTGACATGATAATAATAGCACTGAGGAAGTTGTTTCTAAAGCAGCGATTGATGAATAATACAGTTTTTGGAAAAACATTGGGGCTCAAAAATGATTCATTGGTCACAAGACGTAAGTTTTGAGAAAAAGTCAGCCCTGCAATTTCTTTTTGATTTCAATGTGTGATCCAGGAATATTGTCATCTGGAAACATCAAATTGTTTCAGTTGACCTTTAAATGTCACATAAACCTTTGATTCGCAAGAATATCTACAGAAGAGTGAAATTGTGACCTTGATCAGAGAACAAAATGTTAGCCAGGTAACCATTTACAGGTCAATGAAAGAAGAAGGTATATCTTGCAATATTCTTCCTCAGGTTTCATTACAAAACAAGGTTCATAGGCATGTCGCTGTTTTAGGGTCTCGTTCAAGTATATTTAAAGTACATCAGTTTGAGGGTATCTACAATCAGAAGATATATCAAAATGGGTTTGAAAAAAAACTACAAGGTAAGTTAATTGGTCAGTGATAAGAAATCACACAATTCTCATTAGATTACGGTGTTTATACATATAATGATAATGTATGTTTTACGTAAAATTTGTAACAAAGTTCCAAGGAGGATACTTCACTTTCATTCGGCGAATATTTGAATCAAGTTGAAAGAGAAGGAAAGTCTCGATGCCATTCTTAAAATAAAACTTTTTCGCCAGGTAGGAATGTTCGTTTCGAGTTCCAGACATCGCGTGCCACATAACGAAGTACTTTTTCACGTCGCAATAATTTTAATTCGTTCAAGTTTCATGCAGATAAAAGAATTTTATAGCTGAATTTGTTCGTATATACCATTAGCATGATATCAGTTTTTTGACTACATTTCTTCAGAATTATGGCACGGGGTTTTGAATTAAATTTAGTAGTGAAACCGATTTCTTACATAAATAATGGATGAATACATTTCACAAAAATGTTTCAACAATGCTGCACGAATACATCGATTTTTATTTAAACCCCGACTTTTACACTCTTAAGGGTTGATAACACCAAGTTCAAATGACGAAGTACCCCTCGACAGAACAACTTAGAATTTTTATATTTTTAGGCCATAAGTTTAGGTTGATTTTATACTCTTTATCCAAATTTTATGCTCCTCGTATAGCACACATACCAAAAAAATATTTTGTTGAATCAGACCATATCATAATTTGTGTTTTTCTCAAGTTCTGCTACTTTTCCGCTTTTACCATGCGCGCCTGAGGTAATCGTCCAAATATTTTATTCAAACGAGGAACCAAAAATGAGCCTGAAATTATTGCAAATTCAAAATTTCCTGAAAATGAAAGCCAGCAGAACCCACAAAAGTAATACTCGGAAAATGGGCGATAGACTAAAACGGCCCTATACCAGTGTGGTCCCCGAAGTACCTGATCTGACCAAGAGATGGCGGTAGTCTTTTGGAAAAATATCACGTAATTAGAAAACACGCAATCTATAAAGCACGTGTTTCAAGTTTGAAGACGCTGCGTTGTTTAATATTTGTTTGGCAGTCATCAATAGAGAACGTTTTCGGTAAATTTGAAAAAAATTTGTCATGAGAAACGGTGAAGAAAATCCACAAAGCGGTACATCGTATATTATCTGAATATTCAGACATCAGAAAGCTATATGCAAGATGGGTGCTGTGTTTGCTCACACTCGAGCAAAAACAGTATCGCGAAAATGTTTCAATTGGGTGTTTAGCGAAGTTTAATAGCAATAAAGCAGAATTCTTGCGTAGTTTCATAACCATCGATGAAACATGAGCCCAAAACAGAGGACTCTAAAGGGAGAACCGGCTCCAAAGAAGGCAACGACATAGCATCAGTTTTCTTTAAAAAGTAAAACTATCAACGGCGAGTATTATGCACCAGCTCACAAATCCATTATAGCAATGACCAAAATTAACGAAATAAAGTTTGAATGTCATGCCATGATGAACTCATGTCAGCAGTTAAGGGCCAATTTGAGAAGAAAGAGAGTTCTTATTATAAAAAGGGTATCTAATTATTGAACATAGCTGAGAAAATTTCTGTGTTTTCTTTGTTGGGCCGGTAATTATGATACCACCTCGTAACTGTGGTGTAATCCAAAATAAGGGAATATTTTCTCACTTGAATGATGGTCAGAAAATACTTGTTGAGACAACAGGGGTGATACCTCAATTGAGTAGTGAAATAACTTCAAGTACATTAAAGATACTTCAAAATTATTCAAGTGTTCAAAGTACCTACTTCGAGCATACAAAATATATAGAGTGAGGACTGAAGTACAGATTTTTAAAAAGTATGGTCGATGTGTAATAGACAGATTCTTAGACAGATTCTTTCAAAGTAATTAAATCTGAAATATTAAACTCAGTGGAGTCATAGAAGGTTACCTAATAACAGATACTTATATTGAAAATATAATTTTATTGAGTCCAACTTGAGAAAACAAATTCTTGAAATCCGTTGAACACAATTTTCACTTCTGTGAGAATGGAAAACCCCTCTCGTATTTCAAAATTGACAAGAAATAGGTGATAAACTGCTATTTTTTGCGTACCAGTGAATACCAACATAAGTTTCCTGGAGGCAATAAAACATAAATCAATACGACCTCCATTATATATGCAATAGCTTGTTCGATTTCAGCAAATGGTTGTGACTTTCAATTTTTATCACAATAAAACTAATATGAATAATCAATGGCGGCTAATGAATATGCATCGCGAAAACAATGAACAAACATCCATAAATTCCGTCAGAAAGACTGGTTCTATGAATATAAAGTTATGCTGAGCGCATAAAAATTTAATGGCAGCATTAGACTGGAAATACACGAAGTGTTTTTATTCATTCGTGAGCTGGATGACACAAATATATAGAGGCAGAAGTATCCAGTTGATCCACACGAGTTCAACAGGAACTGAAAACAATAGGGCCCTAATGACAAAGGCGAGACAAAACAATGGAAAAACCTTTCAAATTTAAAGGTTTAATGAGCATTAAAATGTGGTGTAATCCATTTCTTTTCTCGTTATAGATGGAGCTAAAGAGTATAAAACAATGAAAGAAAAATTATGCGTCGATCAAATTCAAATACGTTAACCGTTCCGATTTCCGATAATCTTGCTTAAACTCAGTAGATAACGATGAATTAAACCTTGGTCACAATATTTTAGTATTCTGTTCTATCCTTGGTCTGGTGGTGGCCAAAGAGCACCACCGAATAAAAATTACACTAACGACGGCTCCACCGTAATCCAACAGCCAAAAAGCTTTCGTTTTCATTCTTCTGATGACTGATGCGTCTTTTATCAATGTAGGTCTACTGAACCTACTTGAGACTAATCAGCATATATCCTGAAATTAATCTAAATTCAATGGTCAAAGACGAAACGGGCTGGTTTAAGTTTGACAATAGTCGCGTCACTAAATATATATATATAGAATTTATTGCAGTCTCTGGTAAACTCTATATTTCATTCTATGAGAGGATATTGACAGATCAAGACCTTCAGATGATGTGGTGTTGCAGATTTTTCCGGGTTTTCCTGCAGCTGATAAAGCAAATGCGCCACTGGAATCAATCAAGTCGCTCCAAGGGACCAAGCGGTTATCATTTTTTACCATATTTATGACATCGATCATTGTCAGTGATGATTTTTTCGAGGGTTTCTTCGAACACATTTTTTAGCCGAGATATGCATTCATTCTGTTCTGAGATTCAGACCGAGAACAAATTTCTTATACAGTCTCCTCGCTGATCGAGAATAGACTTAGCGTTATTTCCTCGAGGTTAGCCTGTAATTTTCTTTTTCATGTTTTGTTTCTCGTTGTGTTTTGTTGTTAATAAATTTTGTTATTAATAAACGCTGTCTTCGTCCAAATAATAATTCATCTATCACTAGTCCCGACAGTTCGACAATAATTGACCTCACTATGCAATTAAACTCGACTTTATGTCAGCACTACACTGACAATATCTCCCAAATATCTATAGCCTCATTAGCTCAATTCGCATTGTACTTTCCAAACTAGACTGCTTTTCCTGCGTCGTGGAAATGCTTATATAACTCGAAGGAAGTCTATAGAAGCCGGTGAAACAATTCTCCAAGGGACTCGGCGTTCCAGAATTTTCGAGAGAGCGCGATCTTGGCAAAGTCGCAGTCGATCTGTGAAGGTCAGTGTCGGACAGTGTTATTTTTTTCAGGGGATAATTCAGTATTCACATAACTGGTTTCCAATAATAGATTTGACTACGTTTCAATTATAAAATTAAAATTATTCTTGTTTTCAGTTCTGTCGTAGTATACATAATGTCAAAACAAGTTTCATCATTTCCATTGAAATAAACATTATGATGATGCTAAACCTGCTCTACTCCATTCATTTTAAAACAAAAAACCAGGGCCAATTGTCTCAGCCAAGAAAGAAGCCCACTACATTAAATTAAACAGCTCATAAATATTTCCTTTCAAAATATTAAGGCTGTATCATTTCATCATTCGCTATAAACTCAGCAGTTATTTTCTCATTTGGATAGATTCGTTGCCAACAAAAACATGAAGAACAAATCATCCGACCGCTTCAGGAGATACATCAATGTTTTTAAAACCCAACATTTGTCTGTCGACATCAGATTTGGTTGGAGAGCTTCCAAAAACATCCAAGGTAACTAATTCCATCTTACAAAGTGATAAATGTACCGATAAAATAAAAATTCTGGATGTTTTCACGGGATAAATAAACTGGCAAATAGCACAGTAGTAAAAGTCAAAATTTTTCATAAACCCGTAATTAATTATATGGTAGCATGAAAATATATAAATGGATTATTTTTAGCAGCATCGATAATAACATATAAAAATAGCACAACTGTTGTTTGCGAATCTTGAGAACAGTTTGTTTCAACATTAATATCCAACCAAACAAATTAGGAAATTTTGATTGTGACATCATATAGATACTCGTATGGATATGGAAATACAGTAAATAAAAAGTAAGTTGTAAATGGACTAGCCGTAATTTGAGTTTTCAGGTCTTCATAACTATTAAAATACAAGGCAAAGTATTATAAATGAATATAAACATCTCAGGAATATAAAATACTTAATCTAGTCAGTTTTCTAAATTAATTTTGATCTGTTCCATTTCATAATTTGAATTTACTGAATAGTTTTAGTTTTTCTAAAAGGTTCCATTTGCAAATTCATTCAGAAACGTGAAAAAAATTAAAAATCATCGAAAAATGAAGTGTTTGCATTAATCAATAAGATATTTAAATTTTAAAACAGTGTTTGGTTTGGGAAAATATGGTAGTCCTTCAGTTGAATCCATTCAAATTATTTTTGTTTATTAAATGAATAAACTTACAAATCCAGATATTTGTAGTTGATATGGAAAATTACGAGAAATTCATTTTATCATTATCAAAAAAAATTGTTCTTGGAAATATGTCAATACTCAATATAATTATTAGAGTATGAACTACATTAAATACATATTTTTTTCCACATATGAATTGATATATATATACACATGACAAGTCACAGCACCAAAATTTTACATTATTTTTATGTAAGTTTACAAGACTGGCACTCTTTATGTATTTCTTATCCATTCTACATGTAATACTAAAATGGAAAAATACATATTAGTAAAATGTACAACGTGAAATTACAATTATAGCTGTGGCTTTAAATTGCCATTGATATTCATTGCGAATTTACAGAAATAACTTCAACATCTTTATGAAACATATATCGACTATGCTAAAACTTATTTGTCTCCGTTATATTAAAAATAAAACGAGAATGGTTATTTCGATATTTAGTTTCAACCGGTTCAAGAGCGATAAGTGAACGATTTCGGTATCAAACGGAAAATTCGAAACGGCTCATCGAAGCGATAAAGAAAACGAAGTTGTCATTATACTAATTGCCAATACGTAATTACGGTAATTATTGGAATAGTTTTGAGGAGCAATGAAATGCTTGATTGAATGCTAATGAATTTTTTCCGTTCATATAATGATAAGTTATACTTTCCAGTCATAACTCATTTAAATAAATTGTTATTTATATGTGATTATTTATTACGCACAATGTTATTAATTCCAGTCCTCCAAGAACTCCTATTTTTGTTTATGAATATTTATTTATAATTGATAGATTTATTTTGCCTCTGCATTCATTCACCACTAATGGCTTCCAATAAAAAATTATGCGAAACACACGTTACTCAACGCCCAAGGACAAATTATCAATTGGTACAAAGAGATACCTTGATACGTAGTGGTATCGGCTGATAGTTGATGAAAATCAATAACGTATTCAAGAAACACTTCATTGTAAGATTTTCACTAAACAGTTTTACAAAAACGAAACCCCTGTTTCGCTATAAAATTGATTCTTCAGGCATGTCTGTACTAACTACGCCTAGACACCCCTGAGGAAGCTATTGCATGGCGAAACACGTGTCGCGTTTTTGTAAAACTGCTTAGTAAAAATCTCACAATAAAGGGTTTATTGAATAAGTTATATCTTACATATAATCATCAAGATTGGAAAAAAATGTAATAACATTTTTGACGGCCATTTGACAGAAAAATTTTGAAGATATTCTTCAAACTGAATTGAAATTTTTTTCCATTCCCTATGAAATATAGAAATAAGGCATTTCTACCATATCTTCATTCGAAACGGAAAGTTGGAATGAATAAGGTGAAAACGTTTTGACATTGAAAAAAAATTCTTCCATGCAAAAGATTATGAAACGTATCTATTTGCTGCCGTCTGGCGATAAAATTACGACAGAAAATGTTTTAAAAAGTTACTTTGTACGTCAATGAAGCGATAAGAGGTAATAATGCTTTGTGACAATTTAAATGTGACCTCGAGAAACAAAGGTAATTAGGTACTCAGAGTTTTCAAAGCTCCAAAATATACATTTTCAACTGATAATTATCACGGAAAAATAAAGAATATTCACGAAGGTATAATTCTAAGGCATGATATGCAAAAACTGTGTTATCATCGAATTTTAAAAATATAACTATTTGAATATTTTACATTTGAATTTTTGAATAATAATGTCGAATAATACAATAATTAGTTCATATATATTACAATGAAGCTCAAAATCATGTGAAAATAAATTGATAGAATATTATTATGGGCAACGACAGAGGAATTGATATACTGATATTGAAAAATGCCAAAATTGCATTAGAACTATCAAATCCTAAAAACAGTTCCGAAATCTGACGCGATAACCTCTGAACGGCTTCAAAGGGACCCGATGTAAATCGTATATTTTGGATATTCTTTGAAAGAAGTTTCTTGTGGAGGAGTTATATATTTCTGGTTGTATTTTTTAGGTATGTATTAACTAACCTCACACAATCTGAAAAAGGAATTTAAATCAACAGATAATCTACTAAAGTGCATTGAAGCTGAAAAAGTACGACTAATCGGTTATCGATATATCCACAAGTTTTTGAATTTCGTATACATTGAATTCTCATCTGACACGGACAAAACCAGAGAATACGGTTGAAAAAAAAATTAAATTATATAGGTGAAATTTCAACACTATTAGATATAAGAAGAAACGAACATGGTGAATATATAAAAGGAAGAGAAATAACAGGATCGGGGATAGCGAAGCAAATTTTGAATCAAATGGTAAATAGAGTAGGTAAAACATAAATTGTCAACAAGAAAACTCAGGAAAAACCCAAAGAATTCGCATATATTATTTTAGCAGGTAATAGGTGTATTTCAAATAGCTCTGTGGAAATGGATCGTACCTAATTGCCAA
>WOGN01004409.1:0-14131 GCA_015342105.1 Leptinotarsa texana
TATACAACAAACTAAAAGTTGCTTGTATCGTTACAAAAATTTTTTTTAACAGAGTTGTAAAGGTATTCGAAAGTCCTTTAAAACAAGGTGCCACTCGACCTACTTTCTCTATCTAAATAAGGGTCGTCGGACGCACCCCTCCGAGGGGGTGCGTACTACAAAATATCTGATTATTCTGAAAGGTGTCCCCCTTCAATTGGAAATCGACGTGTTCGAGCTTTTTTTAAAAATCTCACTTTTTATATTCAAAAACGGCTCTGTGAAGTTTGTGTTAATCATAACTGGGTTTCATATGCATCAGTATTGAAAAAAATTGAGGCTGTATGCACATAGAAATGTATTAAACTTGATTCACTAAAAGGTAAACACTTTCTTCCATGCGATGACTCATTATTTGCCAGACTGGCCAAAACCGCACCACCTTCATTCTTTCTCCGTTGTATTCATTCATAGGTAGGTACGGCAATTAAGATTAGGAAGATGTTTTACATCTCAGCACGCTCCACTCTGATAAAATTATCGATAGAACTCCGTGCACTTTGAAGTGGTGGCAATGCCTTGATTTATTCTCGATCTTGTCGTTTCCGGTATTCTGAAAGCACCTCTGTTGTGTCCAAGGCATTACCTGTTTCCTGCCCAGACGAGACAACAGAGGTGGAACTAATGAAATTTACTCGGTTGTCAGCAAGAGTCAAGAGAATATTGTTTAATAATTCAATGGGGATGCCAGTACATCTCATGAATGAAACTGCCGTCGTAAAAACATGTCTCAAAACTGGAGTTTTGGAAATAATTAGTAGTCTTGGCTGCGGTTTTTACAAGATTTTACTCAAAGAAACTGCTTTAGAAGGTTAGACCGAGCCAAGCGCAATTAGTTTTTATTATTCAAAGTACAATCTTGACTTATTCGTCGGGAAATAACTTGCCACCAATCAGTTGGAATTTTACAATAAGGTTGAATGTGGTGGACAATTATAGATTTGGATTTCCCAATTTCTGGAATCAAAACAGATTTGACTTATGAAAAATAACAGATTACGAATATTTAAAAGAAAAATTCTGACTGATATCAGACGTGAAAATAAATTACATAAACCAAAAAACTAAAACCAATGTTGGGGAAGTAATAGATGATTCATAAAAATCATAAACAACAGTCAAAATTTCAATACACCATATAGAAATGAAGATAAGTAATGATGACCTTGCTGTGAAGGTTTTTATATCTGACGTTTCGTCTATAACTATGGTAGACGTTATCAAAGGCGATGAGGCAATGGAAGCTGAACTTTCCACATGTAGTTATAGACGGCATATGAAAACATGTATACAGAGGCCGACAAATCTGGAAAACGAGCCTGTAGTTGAAAAAGATGTCAAACCGATTCATACGTATCTAATATTTTAGCTTGGTTTACTAAATGCACTATTGTTCAGTTTGTATTTGTACCTTCATTCGAACCAATATATTTTCCCAACTCTTTTATATATAGTGTGACCAGTAAAGTATGTATCATAAAGGAATTTTGTATTGTGACGTTATTTCTCAACATATCAAAAGTCATTTGAAAACGTTTTTTAATACAATTTTTAGCCCATGTACAAAATTTCAGCTGCATAAGATGAATTTTGATTTTTTTCTTTTCTGTAAACTCCACCAGTGTTGCAATCAAAATAATTTTATTGAAAAAAGGTCACAGATTATTATTAATGTGTGACCCTATATATACTATTGAAGTTTACCTCATGAATAATTTCAGACACAAATTACGTTGTGGTCTGAAAGGAATGACATCAATATTAAAAAAAAAATTCAACTGAATGGTTTAAAATCTGTTTTTCCGTTAATCAGTGTTAAAATAGTTTTGCTATTGAATGAAAAAGTGAAATACTTCCTCATGTACCACTTTTAGACAGACTTCCTTTTTGAAAGTAGATATTTCATGAAGAATAGATATTTCATGAATTTTTAATAGGGTTATTTCGATTCTGTGAAAAACACATATTCGAAACAGCGCTACTCAAAAAAGACGTTATTGGAATGAAGCATTGTCATATTTTGCAACAGTGGTACAATTTACAAAAAAATGAAAGAAATTAAAATCATCTTATGCTGTTGAAATGTTGCACGCAGATTATTCTAACCAAGCGACTACATTTTTTAATCTCATTTTTCTTTTCAATCGAAGCAGAGTTTGATGTAGTAGAATTTACAATGAAACTATAAATAAAGAAATCACATATGATGCGGACTTTGTTGGTCACACTGTTTCAATTATATCACAATTTTTGAAGCACAAACTGAATGAAAAAACTGAGTACAGTTTGTTTGAAAGTAGTTGTTTCGGGTGGATTTTTCGTTGTTGCATTTTATTTTGTCTACTTCCCTTTAGAACTTCATTACTCTCTAATAGTAGAATTATAGAGAGGTAGTAAATCAAAAAAAAAATTATGCCATAAATTAATTTCCTCACAAAAAAAAGCCAAAAACTTCATTTCCAATACTTTTCTTTGTTATCATTATCATTAATATGGTGTTGATCTTCACCAAGTAATGGATTAAAAATATTATTCTCATCCAAGATATCCTATTTTTTGATTAAATCATACTTATCACAATAGGTTTCGTAGAATTTTTTCATAACTATTTTCTGAAACATTATTTTTTTGCATTCCAGATTCAAAAATTATTTGAAAAAATATTTTCGTGCGAATGGTTTTCAGTAAAACTTTTCCACCGAGTCGTAGCGACGATCCTACTTCTACGCAGCTGTACGTCGAGAGAATACAATAAACCTGTCTATGTACTTAGTGTCAATAACAAACGTCAAACACCTTGAAATATTTATTTTTAATGAATCTTCCAACTTTGCCCGTCCGTTAAGGGAAATTGAGTCATACCTACCTCCGGTATTTTTACATTCCTGCATTGTCTTTCGAGCAAGAATACGTAAAACACTCGTGCTGATTGGAAAATTCAGTTTCGACGGAACTTGATAAAAACCGAGTTGAAGTTGATTGACATTTACTTCGGTCACATTAAACAATTAACGCCATACGACAGATACACGGACTAGAGATAAAAAATTACATTAAAAATCTATCAGCGTAAGTACTTACTTGGAGAGAAACAAATACGGGCAGGCACGCAAAATTATTTCCCAGGTTAATACCCTCGTCAGATATTTGAGATACACCATAGTACTGCTTCAAAAACACTGACAGATAAACAACTGTTATTTCAAGATTATTATATACTGCGTGGCCAATTTTTCTTTGGAGTGTATTGCTGTTGCTGTTTGAAAAGATATCATATCATCATTCGGTACTTTGTATCCAAAAACATGTTTTTTTACATTTTGCGTTTATATATCTATTTATAGTTCAATGTTTCATATGCTCTTGGTCTATCTTATTATCTTATTACAGATATGGATATTTTATTACATTTTTCATCCAGTTTATTCCCTGAATACTAGGATATATTATATAATAATCAAATACCATTTTCAAATAACTTTCATTACTTCTATTCGTTTCTATCGAATTATCACCTACTCACATTCAATTTCTTGTCATCTGCTTAAAAGTTCATGATACATTCGACAAGAAATTTGACGCATTGTTGGAAAGATGGAAAAAGCAATAGTAAAATGAAAAGTGTATGAACAGTAAAACAAAAAAAAAATAATAATTGAAGTGAATGTTTAAAGTGCCAATAATCATATCGCATATATCTCCTATTTTCATTTAGCTCTATACATGCATCTGGCTCAATAGATTCAAATCCGGAGATCTTTTCATTTGAATTTATATTTCCCTCTCCTATTGTGTGAGCCACACCAAAAAATCAAAGAAAAACAATACGGATGCCTCACTGCTTAGAATAAACGAGGTTTCTCTTTGACATGAAAAGGTTCGTGATTGTGAGTGTTGTTGAAACCAGTAGCAAAATATAAACCTTTTTTCAGTATCATTGGAATAGAGTTTTTGAAATAGGTGTCATTTATTAGTTTATTCCTCCTCAAATGAACATTGTAAGGGTATCAAGTGCAAGAGTATTTTGAAAAAGAACTTGATGATGTTTCAGGTATCACGAAACGTTGGAATGAATTTCTCGTACCACCAAATCAAAGAAAACATTTGGTTACTAGACTCTCAATAACATAGAACTTTGTTGAGTATAGTCTTTTCCAGACTGCATATACCTTGACTTATTTGATGTTTTGCAATTTGTGGAATAACGATCAGTTCCGGAGATATTCGGAATAAATCGACACTTGACAACTTCGTTTTGACTATTTTTTTACATTATTCAAGGAGAAACTATGACCAATTATACTTTTTTAAATGATCCTGAAAAAAGAATCACCCGTTATAGGCGACAATCTAGCTGATGTATCACATATAATGAAAATTTTCAGGATTTTGGAACGTCAGTTACATTTACATTTACCTTTTTGAGAGTTCTGTGAAGTGAATTTCTGTCAATCTATCAAGTTATGTTCTTCCTTTAACCAGTCCCTAAGAACGACAACCCTTAGAAGTCAAATTTGTGCAAGCTGAAGATCACCCAGGTCTCACATTTCAATGTGCGATTGTTAGCACAGGTTACTCTATAACTGTTAGAGAAGTCTCCAGTAGTACGTAAATATTGTTTTGAATAGGTTTACAAGGTGAAAAAATTAATTAGGTGGTTCAGCTGATTCCTACTTTCTGGTAAAAATTGTTATGCTTGCCAACATTTTAATTTTTCACATTCCCGCTCGCCTGTCTTTGAAAATATTTTTTTGCGGTTTCCTGCCACATAAATCATCATTTCATCGTACTAGAAACACAGAAACATTTCTGTTCTCCATGTATCTTCTCGAGTGGTGTTGCTTGGAGATTTATTAGGGTGTCATAGAATGAAACCATCCCTTTACTTGTCAAAAAAAAAGGCGCCACCAACTAACTGGCTACTTGGTGTCGAGTTTCCAAACAAATATAAATTCGTTTCTAATCCTTAAAGGGCTGATATCAGGTGACCACACAAGATTTTTTATGTGTTGCAGTTGGGTTGTATCGTTGGCATTAGTTGAGATATATGGCGTTGAGAAATCGATTATAATTGATTTTTTTTATAATACAAAGTGATTTTTTATAATATCTAGACTAGATATTATCTACTATATATCTGTTGACGGGGTGTTACATATAGAATTTTTTTGCAAAAATTGTAATAATTTAAAATAAAATCAAACAATAAAAATTGTGAAATGCAAAACATACGAAATTGTGAATAAAAAAAAGAATTTTCAATCATTTTCTCAAAGACACTGGATAACAAAAAGAAAATGATCGTCTAGCGACAAACCAAAACAACTTAGTATTTTTGTTACTCACGTTCAATAGATCTGCATTGTTTCATAAATAAAAAATTCACCATATCATACTATTCATTTCCTAAAGAAGTTCATAATTTTTTAAGTATAATTGAAAAAGATATTCAAATGAAATACTTGAATAATCTCAACTTGAATTATTCTCAAATTTTTGGCCTAAGTGATTTCACATATTTTCTCCCGTAAAATTTATCGGCCAAATAAGATCCTATTCCAAAATTCTATAATAGTTCTATTTCACTACAAGGAAAGGTTTCTGTGGTCAGCAATTTGATAATCTAAAGTTCGGGTTGAATTACGTCTGGTGTTTTTACTTGTTCAACTTTTCGGCTTCGACTTTGAAGCTATTTTCAATAATGAATGACTACTGTAAGATCTCAATCTGCCTACTCCTTAGGTAGTGACCCGCTGTAATAGTTTTGCGACTTGACGCCAAGGTCTCAACCTGCCTATTCCCCAGGTCTCGTCACTGGTCTCTTACTTCTACGTTAAGCTTTCCTGCTAATAATGAAGCTTCTTCAGGACACAGAACACAGTATTATAGAGATCTTACAAGTGAACTACGAAGATGCACATTATGACTAATAATTTCAAAAAGGTACGAAATATAACAATTCTGTCACAAAATATAATTGAATGAAACCAAACCTTTTGCATTCAGAAAGAAACATGTCCAAAAGGCAGTTCCCCGAAATTGTACACCAATAAAGAGTAACCTAAATGATTGAACAAAAAAAACAGAAATTGAAGAAAGGGCAATGACGTGGATCTATATTGAAAATAATGAAAAAACACAGTATAAATACTGTATACTGCAAGATTTGCAGTATACTTCTGCATGGTCCAGACATATGAATTTATTGCATTTTTTACAAATGTATTTTGTATTCCGATCACGGGCACGATGGCAATCTTGAAACCTTCCTTGACCATTTTGTTTAAGTCTTTTGGATGGAGGTTCCACAGTTTCGCCTTTGATCTTCGAAAACTGGATAGTAACTAACGATGCTAACATTATCGCTCGTTTCATCACCATCAGATTCGTCAATTTCATCATCACTTCTTATTTCATCCCATAAGGACTAAAGACGGGCCATTTCTCGCTCATATTCACCTATTTTTATCATATAATTTGAAAAACTACTCGATTTGGTTTACTATTAATGCGCACAATTTTGGAACGTGTAGAGACATGTGGGGTTTCGTGCACCCCAGTCGCTTTATAACAGGTCTGATTCAAACATACGTCAAACGACAACTGATTTCAGATGTGAATATAAGAGTGGAGACTACATGCGAAAGTTACTGAATAAGTTTGTTCTGGTTCTAACATCCGAAACTGTTTGGAAACTGGGCAAGACATGATGCGTACAAACAAAAAATCTCAAACAGTCCGAAATAGTCTCGGACACTTGTTTAAACCAGAACACTTTTGAGGAGACCACTGTGCCACCTATCGTATATATGAAGAGATGAAGACGAGAAAATACTATTGATCATGTCCCGAGAAAATACTATTGATCATGTCCATTTTGTTATGTAGCGTATCCTTATAGTCAGTTCAAATGTTATCTACCCTTAATCAGCAATTATTCAAATCAAATAAATGAAAAAACATCCTAGCAAATATCCCAAACAAATTTCCACATGAATGCGCATGTTCTCGACAGCTCAGCCTCGAGAGCAAGAACGATTCGGGACGGTTCAAAACAGTTTAGGATCCCTTTTGCAGTCGAAACCAGAGCAAAGGATTCATCAGTCCGAAATTATCCTCAATAAACCAAACTGCGCATGATCCTGACGTCCTAGAACCCGAATTTCGTTGAACCAGAACAAACCTAATATATCCGACGCTAAGGCGCCAATTTCGAAAAGTTATATGGAATTTTCTACGGCTGGGGTATGTCACAACCCACGTGTCGGGCGCAGGGTTAAGATGAAAGCCAAGCTTTCGTACTTGTGAAATTAACTTTCTTTCTACACAATAACAGCAATCGTTAGTTTACTATCCATGTAACTATTTCACGGGTGTGTTTGCAAGAGCCAAGATCGAAGACTATATTTTTAAGTTGCATATTGGAAAAAACCAAGAATCAAATATATTGCTTTGCTGATCCAATGTGAATCGCTACTTTGACAAAGGCACCGCTCTGAGATTTTCCTGTAGTGCTTGTGTTTGATACTTTTAAAAAATGTGTGTAACTAACAAACTATTGTTTTAAAGAGGTTTTCCACCAGGAAAAAATATTCAAATGTCTGGATGTAAAGTAATGAATGTAAATCCAAAATTTATCGTTTCAGATATGTCAATTGGAATATACTCATTTATTGCATGATATAATAGAAGAATCTGCTGCAGACATGGTATAGAAACGTGAGTTTTTTTTTTCTTTGCAGTTTATCACTAAAAAAAGAATAATTGAAGGATTCAGAGAAATCACACCACTCATAGAAATACTGGAAACTATCAAAATCTATTAAAATCAAATGTGATAACACACAGGTGTTCAAAGTTATCAGCACATTTATTGTAAGATAACATTAATAATATATAGTTCACGATTTCAAATTAATAGTCACCAAGAATGTTTTTCTTGACAGTCTATATTGCACTACAGATTGACTATTTTTAATTGCCGCTCAGCATTTCATTAAACTTTCTCATTTTTATCATCAGTAAAATAACCAGTTGAATTGCCAAGACTTTCAGAAAATAAAAAATTATCAATTTGTAACATTCCTAAGCAATCTTTTACATTGCAATTACTACTGGATACATACTTTACCTATTTGTTGGTCAGATAATTTTTCTGAACGTATTATTTCATTAAAGGAAAGTGGAAACGTTTGTCTGTATACTAGTGACACGATCTGGTTTCTAGCGGGTAGCAGAACATACGAGGTCTGTAGAAGGTGAATTTTCATTTTTCTCAAAAAATATTTATTTATTCACAACCAAAAGAAGTTTTTGTTTCTGTTTTTAAAAACGAAATTAGTTAGTCGCAAGCGAGTCCGTTTGGTGTAAAACCACTGATATAATTTTGCTCGCCCTGGCACTACTTATGACTTCAAGTGTACCCGAACATTTTTTGGTCTGGTCTTCTTTTGACACACTACCTACACGGTCAGTATGTGTGGCAATTTGTGTGTGTGCGAACAGATAGAAAACAGATAAGGGGCGTAAACTCCATGGGGATTTATTCGGTATCTTTTACAAGTTAGGCGTGTGTGGTTTTTTTGTCCCTTACACTTACAAATTATGGAACATTCCTTTCAACTTGTTAAGCCTCTAAGTGGCCACATATGAAACTTATTGAGAATGAGTGACGAGTCGAGAAATCTCTTGGGATCGATAGAAATACAGATAGGTTATGAACTTGTTTCAAATGAAAGTAAAATAGTCCTTTCTGAATGAACTATTGATATTTGGTCAGAGTAAAATGAATCTGTATAGAAACAAGAATGTAATGTAACTAGATCTGGACTAATATTTGAAAATGATTTTTTATCGAATAGCTAAATCTTGCCATAAGATTTCACAATATATAAATTGTCTGAAGAAACATTGATCGATTTGATTTATTTCAAATTTCATTTTCTTCCTGTTGGTGCTTCTAAATGAAAGTTTGTACTCGCAGATGCTTTTTTAATTTCAATTATTCATTTACCATGGTAAATATAAAAAAACATATGTCCAACATCGCCTTTTGCAAAGAAAGCTTTACTGTCAACGTGCAACGTGAATGAAGACGTTGGTAAATAGTCTGTAAAAGTCATCTTGTGATGTGACCTGCCCATCCAGAAACCTCTAGATAGTAGTGATGGAACGATGAAAAAAACGTCAACTGAAAAAGATTCCAGAATGGCTTGCACAAAATCCTATATTCGAAACCAGTGCCCAAAAACAAAGCAACACGGTTTCGAGAAATATACGTCACTGAACTAAAAAACAAATACACTGTTGCTGTTCTTAAAGAACAGAAAAAATTGTTTGGCGGTCGATGATGAAGCTTAGCATTACAACATATCGCCTTGGGTAGACTAGTTTATCTTTGATATTCGAGATTTGAATCTATGGATCTTATAGATGACGCCTTTGTCAAAGGCCAAAATTATCTATTTGGATTGATTAGATTTTGGATCGTATATCAAGAAATATACGTCTCGCTGAATTATCCAAGAAGAATTTTAGTAGGAGATTGTGATCATCCAAAATCAGTGAGACACACTTATTTTCTGTGAATTTTTTATAAATGATTTTTTAATCATCTTATAAGAAGGTACATCGCTTCGTTGCCTAACGCGTTACGTTGCCAATCTCTCTGGCTTCCCTTTCTCTTAGGCATACATCAGCGAAAGGCAGGCCCCTTCACTCTTGTCAGAAAGGCGCTCAGTGTTTAGTGTGCGTTTTACATGTACTGTTGACAGTATTAGAAAAACTCAACCAGCAATCAGATAATATTCATTTATTATGTGAAACGTGGCTCAAAACTGATGATACTGATTTTGTGTATGTAAATTATTCGGTCGGTAGCCGGTCGGTTCGACGTGGATGTTTTGTTCACTTACCCAAATCGACCGCCGTGTTAGCCGGTGGTTCAAGCCGCAGGCTATATATAAGTACATACACAAAATAATCAATGAAATATTTTAATAATAAATAATCTTTCCATACATTATCATATTGATATAATTGAAATTTAAGTAATAACCTAATCTTTTCTTAATTTAAACAATTTCATTACTGAATAGTTCAACTTAGATTAGTCCAAGTTATCCCTTCTTTCAGACCTCCCGAGTCGCACAGATTTTTTTTTTAAAGCATCGACGGTAACCTCTTCCATTTTTAAGCAAAATAAATATTGACGTATATGGCACTGTCAGTGACTCCGATGCCTAGTTTGAAGATTTTTCTTTTCTGACAATTTCATGGAATGGAAGCCTTTATAGTCATGTGTGGCGTGGTCATGTACTTATTGATTTTCGATCTTATGATTTGGTAGGTGGCTCTCTAGATTTCTTGCCTTACAAATAAACTGTGAGAAACAGGAGATCCGGAAGAAGTTTTCTTAGAAATCTAAAACTTTCAATATATCGGATTGAAAAATCTGTTCAAAATTTGTTTTTACGTTAACCAGCGACGAATGACAACCCTCAGAAGTCGAAACTTGTGCGAGCTTAGGACTAACGAGGTCTAAGTTTTTACCGTGTGATTCCTAATACAGGTCGGACGATAGCAAGTGAAAATCGATCGTTCAACCTGGGGTGTGAACCACCGACCAACTCGGCGGTCGATTTGAGTGAATAAACAAAGCACCCACGTCGGACCGACCAGTCACCGACCGAGACTTCCACATATTACTCTGTACTTTTTGATGGAGCCACAGTTGAGCGATATAACCTAGTAGATACCTTCAATTATATAAAGAGTATCTTAAAATGTGCCTTTCTGAAAGTACCTGCACCCTATATATACTTTGAATCGTGAATTATGGCAACACAAACTTATAAAATACGTATACTAATATAGTATAATTAGCAAGAAGTCTGGGTAGAGTAATTCAAATTTTATTGGACTGGTTCATAATAATGATAGTTTAATTTGAAGTACGTGGTAAATCTAAATGCGTAGTTTTTCAGAAGTTAGAGAAGTAATTATGGAAAGACTGTTTGTCGCGGATACGTTAGAAAATTCATACGGTGTGGACCTCATACAGGATGAACCAACGATGCATTACTTTTGAGTACGATATTTATCCGACGGAGGTGTCTCGCCTAGCTTCACTTATGTCATCACAAATTTGGAAAAGGGATTCGAGAGGCATAAAAACTTCTCAATCTTCCGAAATGATATATTGTGCGACGGCTTTGGGTTTATTGCTGAAAGCTTGGCATTTTCTCGTTTTTTGTGAAGTGATCTGGTTTGTAATTCTGACGCTGCTTCTATATTGATGACAAATGGTAGAGTTCTGTGCGAAGGCGAAAAAATCTTCAACTATTGTAGTTTTTTCATAAAGGAACGAGCAATTTCTTGATTAAATATGTATATTTTCTCAAATATAACTACTTATTTGTTTGTCATTCAACAATTCCAAAATTAAATGTTCGTGCCCCTCCCCAAATCAAATTGTTAGCTCATTTTCCAAAACTTACGAACACATCAAACCCAAGAATTTTCACACAATATTCTGCAATGTAATATTGTAATAATTAGTGTAACAAATAACAAAGTGTAGGAACTATTTGTCTTGACTTTCTAACTGAACACTGTCGACACTTTCGATCTAAAACTGTCATTAGGAAATGTGATTTAACTTGGACATTATTCTTAATTACAACTCATGAAAGCACGTTTTGGTGAACCTAATAAAAGGTGGCAATTTCACTGAGTTCGCATGAAATTGACATTCTTTATGTCAAATACTACTCATAGATGCAGACAGATCAGAATGAACAGTTTATTCCTTTGAGGCTGCCTCAGGAGCAATTCATAATCGTAACCTATTCTTCAATTGTTCATGATTGAATCATCAACAGTGATTGTTTAAATCAGGATATTACTGGGACTTATTGCGTTGTATGTAACCCATCCACAAACTACTGAATCAATTCTGGGAGCCTCTAAGTTGAAAGCTTAGGACTACAAAAATTCGCTCTTGGCTTTCAGTTCTACTCTAAGGTTCCTATTATTTTCTGAGTATTTCTCTATATTGTAAGAAATAAATATTGCGTTATCTCTATAAAAAATTATCTAGAATAAATTGGAATGCCAAAAAGGTCCTTAAGACTTTCCAAACAACCTAAATACGTAGCTCAGTGAATAATTCACGAATGAAGAAAATTATTTTGCATGAAAGAAGAATGTGAAAAACTGAAATATCAAAATCTCTACATCGGCATAAGTAAGTACATGAACTGAACTCTAAAAGCATTTCTTTCATCTCTCAAGCAGAGAAGTAAAATATAAAAACGTGGCACATAGATACGCATCTAAATAGGTATTCATACCACACTATGCTCTATATTTCAAATAAGCAATATGGAATCTGTCAGCCTCAACTGACTTGGAACGAAAAATTTTCCTTTCTTTGGACTACAAAATCTCTCTGAGATATCTACAGACAGAAAAAAATCAGTCAACCTTGATGTAGGTGCTAGTTTACAAGAAAATAAATGCCAATGAATGCCCTGGTGTCTTTGAGAAGGCAGAATTTTCATGCACTTGAAAATACCAGATGGTTGAGGGTTACCCATATATTTTTTAGTTACAGCAACCATTTTCAAAAATCTTAGATTTGGTGAATTTCCTTTCATGTTGGAACTTCGCGTACGGTTACTTCATGTTTGTCAATAATGCCAATCCAAGTTAAATCACATTTACAACAAATTAACATTAACTTTAGCACTTACTTGCTGAAATACATGCAGCGGCCGAAATAGGCCTGCTTCTTTGAGTCGCCGAATTGAGACCGTACTGATCGTAAGCCGTCCATTCTCCATATAGGGAGGAGCTTGGTAGAGTGTATGGGGTACTACTTCTAGGGTTGTGGTTGCTTGTGTGGAAGGTAGACGGTAACCTGTTGAAACCTGGTAATGTACTTCCTGCCGATGATGTGGTTACTTTGGTGTAGTCTTCACCAATGGTCAAATTGCCGGAAGAATTCACACCTGAGGAAAAAAATTGATATTGATATGAAATATATGTATATTGTATACTCAGTGGTGCGGCGGCTAGACGGTTGTATTGAAGCCGAAGGAGGCCATTTCCAGTGCTTAATTTAGTGCAATTAATTAGTCTAGTTGTTGATGCTATTTAATATTTGTTGTTATTATATTATTCCTTGTGAGGTCCAGTGATATATACAATTAGGTCGACTTTTTTTCTTAAAAACTAAGCAAGATACGAGAGACAAAAAAGTTGTATTTCTAGTTGCGTAATCCAGAGAAATAATAAAAATTGCACAAAAGTCAGTAGCGTACATTTTTAAGTCAAAAATATTCTTTCTAATCCCGCTTGAGACGCCACTGGACTTAATAAATTGAATCACGTTCGGGCTAAATTAGCTCCTTAATGTTATAAATACCATTGCCAAATTACAAAAAAATCAGGTGAAGGATATTTAAGATATTTCGAATAACTTTTTTTTATTTTTATATCAACACCCTGTATCTTGAGAACGAAGGATTTTCGGATCCATGTTTATATGAACATTTCGTCTTAAAATTACCTAAAGAATGGTCTGTTAAATTTATAGTACATACTTAATTAAAACCCTGTATATTTCGTTTATCTTACCCCATTCACATTTTTCAATTGTTGAAGATACTGCGAGAGCTCCGGGTAAAGGGACTGACCAACGATTCATTTATTTGTGTGCTGAATATGAGTGAATATCTGTTTAGTTTCAGTTAGAATCCAAAAATAGTTCAAATAGCGCATTTTTACGCCCCATTTTCATTTCTCATCACTATCAACTATTCGGAAAATTCTTATTACGAAGTTTAGTGGTGCTGATAGATAAACAAGTGAAAAATAGAAACCAATCGCTAGTATAAGTAATAAATTGATGGATGTAGCCGTTATTACGTGGTAGGAGATCATAATGAAAAGAGAAATGAAAATTTCTATGTTTTCTACCACAGATAGGACATAATAACGATTTCAACGCAGATACTATGCAAAAGTTCGGAAACAAAGCCGGAAATTCACTTGCAGATTAATCTATCCTCAGGTCAAAAAACCAGAA
>WOGN01004410.1:3640-14130 GCA_015342105.1 Leptinotarsa texana
ATAGTTTTTCAACTCGATTTTATGAGTAACGTGTCTTCAGGATGTCAGGTGAGAATGTGTTTTTATGTTAAACTAAGTGAAAATAAGCCATTATTAGTGCCCGTAACTCCGTATGTGTTGTTGATGATGTTTTAGTGCATAAAATACTGTATGGCTTTCCAGGCTTACCACAAGGCATTGAATCATCGACGTCCCTGAAAAATCCCTAATTATGAAACGTAAAGAACAATGCGTATTGATATTCTGGATGAGGAGCAATTCGAACAAGTTTGTCAATGTGATATTATAGATGTATCACCAACCATAGTCAAAGAAATTGATGGATGGAACCCAGAAGGTGAAATGCCTCTATCACAATTACAATCACAAATATGGAGACTGACCACAGAATGGACAAGCTATGCCACATTCTGTACAAAGCCCTCTCCATTCATAAAGGAAACAGGACCAATCATTCCAGGAGTCGACGTAGAGAGTCCAACTGATATTCATTCATTTGTTTACGAATGTTTTCATTGAAAAAATTGTTTTTCAAACAAACCTCTATGCCTTACAGAAAAGCGGTGGCAATTCTTGAGCTTTCCTTGCGACAATCTCATCGGAAATAAATATTTTTCTTGGATTAAATATTCTCATGGGACTCAAATCCATGCCCAGCTATGGAGATCATTGGTCATCGAGAATTGAGCTCAGACACCCTTACATAACCAATGCTATAGGGAGACATCGTTTTGAATAGTTGCTTAGTAACTTACACATGAATGATATGCAACTCAGCCAACAAAGCAAGACTCGAAGTTTGATAAACTTTACAAAGTTCGGCCGTTTATTGACACACTGTCAGAGTCGTACCAAAAATTGTTCGCGCCTAATGAATATCAAGCCATTTATGAATCAATGATACGCTACAAAGGAAGAATCAGATTACGCCAGCATATACCTAAAAAACCTATAAAAACGGGTTACAAAGTCTAGGTACATGGTGAGAACCACACCACCTTTGGAAGTGTTCTATGTGGGACTATGTTTCAGAGACAAGGAACATTGTTTTACTAGATGATGCCTAGTGGTCCTTTGAAATAACCATATCATTTTTTTTGTCATGATCCTACTTTTTTTTACTTTATGAATAAATAAATCAATCAATACATTTTTCCATAAAAGTTTGTTTTTCCAAGAAAAATAAATTCCGTCCTCAAAGGGTTAAGGAAGGAAGAAAAAACTTTTCAGCTCACAACTCCTCCAACATTATACAGATACTGAGAAACCTCCACAGAACGGAAAAAAAATTTGTTACTCACTTTTCATAAAATGATGATGTCATTTCCTTCATGGATGTTTGATATACAAATCTGGGTGTATTTTTTTCATTACTTGTTTTAAGTACATATTTTTTACAGTTTTATTTGATATTTATTGTTTTTTATCCTTTTCTTGCTAATTTCGTATTCAATAGACATTTTGAAATTGTTGGAACATTACCTGAATTACAACTTATATTCATGTGGTTGCTATATGATGATTAAAAAGTTTGTCGATTATTATATTCAGTTTGTCAAGTTCAGTTTTGTATTTTCAAGTTTATTAAAGTTCTACTTTCAGCTATGATTTATACTTTCAAATTCAATTCACAACAAAAATTATATTGAAATTATTTGATTTGATAAACACAATTACTATTGAATTTCGCTTGAAGAAACACGACAAAAATACTTTTTTTTCGAAAAATTGCAAATATTTAAAAACTGACATACCAAAAAAAATCAATAACCCCAACTATCTTTTTTTATATTAAAGTCGAAGACAAACTTATGTTCAAATTGAAACTCCAACACTCCCCCTAAATTTTACATCACGCTTTCGAACTATCAGTAAAAATTCCATCTTCATGAATCGATCCAGAGGTAACAGTTTGTTCAAAATAACCGCCTTATACTCACTGTATTCAATATATCTCACTTCTATATCTTCATTGTTGTACAATTTTTGGCAAAGTTGTACTTCACCTTAATAAATATTACTGGAGTTTTTTTCCCAACACCAAATTGTTATTTTTAACACCTCGACACGTGTTTCGATCACCAAGTGATCAACTTCAAGAGGAAAAAACTCCAGTAATATTCATTATTTACTACACCAAAGGTTCCAAACAGTGCATCATGAGTTCACGTTAATATATTTGAGACGCTTATAATCCCACTTTTCAGTGGATGTAAACATGATTGACTATCTTCAAATATAATGTCAGCACCATTTAATTTCATTTATATATCCTTCGTAAGTTGTTTCAACCATGAAAACTCAGTTGCCTCACTTGTTCATGCCACTTATTCAGCTTCAGGCGTCATTGTCGCCCAGATTACAGTTGAACCTTATTCTTGAAAGATATAATCTGAAGTAGACTTACGATTTTTCCTCCAGCCCAATTTGAATCCGCATATGAGAATTTGGCTAGTTTTTGGGTAGAAAAGGCCATAATTTACGGTTTCTTCTCTTTAATCCAGTCCAGTGTTTTCCAATGCAAATCTTTGAAAGCCACTGAAAAAAATCAACTGCAAAACTCAAGTCCGATCTTGTGTTAAACATGAGAAACATACGAGTCCTCTTAAATAATGGCCTCATTTAACTGTCCTCCTCCACACTATTCTGTTAAAAAAACCTGGAGCTATGTGGTGCAGGATGACTTGCATCAAACTCTTGAGCAACAGAAGCAAAATTTGCATCAGGAGAGAAAAAGTGCCTCCGAACAATTTCTTTGTTCATTAAGACGGGTTATTATTGTACATTGATCGTCTGACAACTTTAAAATCCACTAATCAACTAGAATCTCTTCAGTATGCTATTATGAATGCCGTAGAGAAAATCCAGAAAGTGGTCCATTGGTATGATTGCAGAGCTACACATTCTGGTATGGATAACTAATACCAACCCTCACGATTTGCAGTGGAGGGTTTAATAGATCCCCTTCCTTACATTTCTTATAAAAATACCTGTATTGATCTTCTCATCAGCAATATTTTGGAGATTCGTCATTCGAACGGTGCTTTCAAATCAATCCTTTTTGAATTTTTGCTCTTGTCTGAAATACCTGTGTTTCATCATAATTACATTTAAAAAATATTTGAAATATTTTTTCCAAATATTTGCTAATATGGGTCGTTTGTTTTATCTTTGGTCACCATACCAAAAACATCGAAGACAAATCAAAATCTCGTGCATCGTTTCAACCTCATGTCATTCCTAAGATGCAAAAAATGTGAAGCATTAGCCCTGCTCTCCCCTTTATTTTTTCTTCTTATCTGGTTAAACGTTATTAATAAGCTTATGATTCTTTTCTGAATCATCCAAGACCTGCTATATGCGACTTCTCATTATATTATTATACTTGGATCTGAATGACTAGGTCTTCTGCACAGACCAGTAACTTCTATCCATTATGATCCTGGAGACATTCATTTAAAATTTAATTTAAGTCTGCCGATACATGATGAAAATCCATAACGTATTCAAGAAACACTTCATTGTGATTCCACTCTACACAGTTTACAAAACCGCAGCACGTGTTTCGCTGTATAATAGCTTCTTTAGGCGTGCCTATACAGGCTTGTTTGTTTAGTGAAAATCTCACAATAAAGTGTTTCTTGAATTGAAACATTCATTCCAATGTATTCAACGTTAAGTTTTTGTTTCGATTTTGCATGTACTCGTTTTTTATTTACATGTGTGTTCAGTGAATTTTTAAATAATATTGAATATCAGCAAGTTTTGAACCACCTTAGGGAGACAGTACTCATTCTAATATACTATTAAGCATTGTATCCAAGCAATACACATTTTGAAAAAAAAATTACCTGATTACATACTTGTTCTTTTCAGAAAACACCGGAGTGGTTCACACATCTTCTGCCTTCTTCTCCCTCTCCCTGGCTGTTTTACTGTTGGTGATTTTTTCCAAGTGAATGTCCATAACAATTTTTATTATTTTGTGATAATTTCACCAAACTGTAAAGCATACTTTGTAAAAATGTAATAAATTGTACATAAGATTCTTATTATAAGAAAATACCTCACACACTTATTTTCTGTACGATTCATACCAAAGCTATTTAACAAGTATGTACATATTTAAAAACTGTACTGCAGTTATTGTTACTTTATTTTTTATTTTGTCTGTGGATACTAGTCTCCAAAATTATATTTTATATTCAATTTATCATAGGAAATAAACCATAAATAAAATAACGATTTTTTATTAACATAAATAAATACTTCAATAGCAATAAAAATGAGGTCTTTTCTCTAGACCTAATAATTAAGTCATAATTCTATTATTGCACATGCCCTCATTTGAATTTAACTATAATAAATAATAAACATTTTGTCAGAGTACATTTATATATAAATAAGTTTTAATACATAGAAATATTTTTGGGTCATATTGTAGAAAACATAAAAATGAAAGTGAGTGGCTTTTACCATCCAATGAAATTCAACTGCATTATCATAATCTCAGCATATTTTTCATAAAAACAAAAAACATTTTTACTTAAGATTGATATTAACATACAAGGATATTTGAATAATTATAATTTATTTTCACAGATATTGGGAATGAGGATTATTGGGAGAAAAAAGTTGATTATGTTGTGGTTGAAAATTAATTTCAATTTATGATTGGGCAACTGTTGATAAATTTACTGGGATAGATTTGAGTATAGATTTTGTTTTGCCAAGATGTACGCATTTTGGAACATTTTCCTCAAAACCGATAGCAAATTGATATATTAGAGGTGAGGTAAAAATAAATAGGATAAATGTTAATACAATAGACAAAACTGATAGTTTCAGAATAAATAATTTACGTGTGGAAGAAAATTATACAGAACGAATCAAAGTGTGCTTACTTGAATATTGTATTATTTGAGAAGGAATCTGTAGATTTTCGTCCCGAATAGAGTTTATGGTATAAAAGATATTTTATTTGTAACTTCAATGCCCAATGTCACAAAAATTTACTAAGGAATCAAGGTGATACTTTTCATCAACTACATCATTCAAAAAATTCATATAAATGGGAAAATATGCATAATATAATTCCTCGTTCAGATGAATACTCTATATAAGGATTTTCCCATTCAATGAATACAATGTTTATGACCAATTTATTCTGCTGAAGATATCTTCATTACTGGGAAGTATTTTTCACAATTCATTTTTCTACCGTTCGTTGGTCAAATTGATAAAATATATTTTTCTCAAATATTTCCGGAATTTGTGTTCAACGATGGTGGGCCACATGTTCATAAGTTACTTTGGCATGATAGCCACTAGTATCAGCAAAATAGTCCACTTTCTGTTTTCGGCCATCTGGTAGAAGAACGTAGTAACTGCCTTCTGTATTTTTTCCATTTCTTTTTTCCTGGTGACCAAAATCGTTCCCCTCTTTTGCGTCCTTTATTCTGTACCCAAAAGCATACCTGGCAGCATATTGAAGCTGAAATGATGGGACAAAATTATACCATATCGGCAAACTTGAGAAATGAGTAAAGATATAAAATAATAGTGGTCAAGTAACGAGCAACAGGTTTTGAGTTTGACAAGTACGATACTTTTTTTGTTATGATTTTTTTCAAATGTTGGAAAAAACTTGTATGGAATATAATATATCATTGGAAACTATCTCAAGTAATATGTTATTTTGTGATCTCAATATAAAAATACCTATGGCGAAATTTTTTTGTCAGTGATATCTTCAAAAGATGAAGAGAGGATGTCATTAATTCAAAAAGTACAAGTAAATTTGCAGTCAAGGAATCACAGATAAACAAAATATTTGATAAAATTTGGAAGTGGTAGTATGCAATACAATAGCAAACCTCTACGTGTAATACATCATTGAAAAACCTATGAAATCCGTTATCCAACGGTATTAATAATGATTCAGGGTGTTGAAAACGAATAAAAAACTATTTCGCCATTTTCGCAAAAACGTTTTCAACTGTAAACATTCGCTTTTTGGATTCTTTTTAGGACCATAGTTTTTTGATTGACATATTTCAATGTCTTTAGTGTTAATCAATTGTAAGAACAGTACTATGTCATTCAGAGAGGTGCCACAATGATTCACATTACACCTGAATGTGTGGAGATAATTTACATATTTTGCTCCTTAAACAAGTGTTAAAGTTTAAGGCGATGCTTTAATTGAACCTTTACTTATAACATATAATTTAAGCGGCAAAAAGTATTTGGAATTAGGTATAAATTAGAGAACCAGAGGGACGACCAAGGTAATCTAGCTCTAGATGATTTCCTTCACTTCCAACAAGATGAAGCAGCTCCTCACTATGCAGTTGCAGTAGGGCGCTTGTTACATACTAAATATCCAAAAAAAATGGATTGGTAGAAGAGGTCCTATTGAGTGGCTAACGAGGTCACCAGATTTAACGCCACCTGATTTTTCTCTTTGGGGTTACCTCAAATCAGTTGTTTAAAAAACTGTCTGTTTAAAATCTGAACTCAACCTATACACTGTATCATTGTTCACAAGACAACGGAACTAACTTTGTAGTTGAACAAAGGTTAAAGTGAGGTTTCACAATTATGGATGCACCCTCTACAATTAGTTTTTTATCATTGTATAGGCATTTTTCTTAGACTTTTCAATGATGTGTCACAAGTCCACGTGGGCGCTTTGTTCACTCATTCAAATCGACCGCCGATATGAACGATCGATTTTCACTTGCTATAGTCCAACCCGTGTTAGCAATCACACGTAAAAGGTAAGACCTCGTTAGTCCTTAGCTCGCACAAGTTTCAACTCCTGAGAGTTTCCGTTAACAGAAAAGTAGATTTTTTGGGGTAGGTGGAGTCTAGGGGGATGATGATGGTGATATCATCTTTTGCTTGTGATTTATAACACATTATACGTTTTTAAATTGTCGCAATGTATACAACAGATAGATCACTTTCTTCATTTCTGAGCTTACAGAATGGATAATCTCAGTGAATTCTGCGCTTTTCATTCCCCAGAACGAACTCGGTGTCTTTCCAGTCATACAGTAGATTGTTGTGTTGAAAACATTCTGGCAAGTTATCATTGTTGATACAAACACCATGCATTGTGTCTTTATTTTTCTGAAGTAAGTGCCTTTCAAAATCCTGTTTTTCACTCCCAGAGCTCAAATACTTCATAAGATATATTTCAATAGTTCTTATAAAATTTTCATTACTATCACTCCTAGTACTCTACTTTCTTTAAAGCATTTGGGGTATTTCAAAACCACTATGGGAATAACATATTCTCATTCTGGAAATATAAAATTGTTGGTGAATAAACTGTTATTTGATATGTTTGGTAAACTTAATATTTCAAAATAATATTTTCCTAATCTACATCTTAGAACTAATACTATTTGATTCCTTTTATAAAAGGAAGTTGCCATATTCCGAGTAATGACAGCTGCAGAATATACAAAATATTTTGAGATTAGCTACTCAATATTCTTTGGAGATCAATATTCATGAATATCTTGTACCTCTTACTGGAATCAGATCATTAAAATTGATGATGCTCCTTTCAGTAAACATCTGTTGTGTGGTAAGACAACAAACCAGTGGTCTTGAGTTTCACTTACGGAAGAAAGTGATATATACACACTGAAAGTACAAGTCGTGTTCAAGACTATAAATGTTTCAATAGCATTATTTCTTCTGATGACTGGATTGTTATTTGAGTTTTAGATCAGCATTTTCACTTAGTAATTGTTGTCATAATATATACTGGACATAAACTCGCATTACGCTCAGTTTCCATTTGATGCTGTGTTGATGAATTGTGCTTGTGAATTTTAATTTATTTCGAGAAATGCATATTGAAAAGACATTGAGTTGTGACTGTACTAGAGATAGTTAATCGTTCGAAACATCCGAGTTAATGAAATCCGTATAGTGTTTTTTCCGCATTTTAAAGATTATTAATTATATATCTACATCCTAGTAAAAATATATTTACTTTTGGATTTTGATGACCTAATCAATAGAAAATTCCTAGAAGTGTTATTTAATTTCATTCGGAACATCTCGAAAACAAACATACGTGAACTATTCAAAAAATAAGGTTAATGTTCAAACTTATTGGGCTTTGTACATTTGACTTGCGAATTTTAATTTTTTTATGTTGGCACACTCGTCTCGAATATATGTTCACAGTTTTAGCTGTTTTGCGTGTTTAATTTGCTGGTGAAATGCATAGAAGTTAGAAGTGTTTGGTGATTTTCTGTTATCGAAAGAAAATGGATCGCAGAATTTGCATGAAATTTTTGTAAAACATTGAATTGAGTGCGCTAAAATACATAAAATGTTGACAAAGACACTCCAGCACATCAACAATGGATGAAAATGTTGAGAATGTGAAAAAAATTGTTATGGAGAATGTCGGTTAGCTTATGCAAGGTAATTTTTTCGGAATTTTTGGGCATGAAGCGTGTGGCAGCAAAGTTCGTTCCGAAATTGCTGAATTTTGATCGAAGAATCCATCGCATGAGCATCGCTCAGGAATTGTTGAATGACGAATCATGAGTAATATATGGTTATGATACCGAAGCCAAAGTCCAATTGTCTCAATCGAAGAGCTCAATCTAGACATGACCAAAAAGAGTACGCCAAGCTCAAACGAATGTCAAGGTTTTACTCAAAATAACGAGTATTATCCTGAAGTTGTATGCAATATGTAGGAGACGTCCGGTATTGTGGAAAAACAATTCATGGCTTTTGCGTCACGATAACGGACCTGCTCACTTATGGTTGCTAGTTCGTAATTTTTTGGCCATAAACAACTCCGTTATTATGCCTCAGCTACCGTATTTACCAGATTTGACCCCCTGCGACTTTCTTCTGGCCTCAAGATTGAAGAAACTCATAAAAGGACGGCGTTTTGTGACAATTGAGGAGAAAAAGATCGAATCGCCGAGAGAACTCAAGGACTTACCAAAAGTGCATATCAGAACTGTTTCGAAGATTGGGAAAAACGCTGACATGAGTGTATTATATCTGAGGGAGACTACTTTGCAGGGGACAAAGAAGAAAGTGACAAATGAATGAATATTTTGTGGGAATAATTCAAACTCACCTAATTTTTTTAACAGACAGCGTATATGAGGTCTACGAAGGTAGCTACTAACCGCCTTTTCTGAAGTACTTGAATACATAGTTCTTCTAACAAATATATGTACAGGTTGTTTCAAAATTCGATCCTCACCATTGGGATCACGGAACTATGAGAGATACGAAGAAGGTTAAATTGGGGCAAAGTTGCGCATTTACCTGTCTAAGAATATGCCGTTGAGAAAGATCTGAAATTCTGAGTATATCCGGAGATATCTGGAAAAAACCGAAATTTCGGAAAATGGTTTTTATTTTATTCTGGTTTTTTTTTCCAGAGGATTCGAAAATAGATTTCACTTCACATTGCCACTTTCTTCCTGCTACATAAATGTGTTTTCATATTTGCTATCCGACGTTTCGTATTCCGCCCACCATCATCAACTTATTTTTTCTCATAAGCGCTACATTGAATTCTTTCTGTTTTGAATAGAACCAGATTTGACACTTTCAATGATGTATTATAAGTTATAATTCTTTTTCGAACAATTGGAGACATTGAAAAAAAAATCTTATCATAATAGGCTTTGACTTATTGTTTCTAAATTTAACTTTCAATTTATTACAATCAAAGACATTTGTATTGTACAAGTCATTGAATTTTTGACGAAAAATGGCTTTTACGAATGAAGAAAAAAGAGATATGATACAAATTTATTACAAATACTATAGAAACAGTGTTGGGACATCGGAAATGTATTTAAACTTGTATCCCGAAAGACGACATCCACATCGAACTATGTTCAAGTTATTGGATCAAAATCTCATCGAGTTTGGTTCATTTGAAAAGCCGAGGAAGAAATACGGAGACAGAATGGACCAGGAAACTGAAGAAAATTTGATAAATGAAGTATGTATGAGGTAAGTTAGACATTTTGTCCTTTTCAATAAAAATCAATAACTTGCAGATAAACACGAACCCGGGGAAATGTACACGTCAGATTTCTTCCGAAATGAATATTTGTCATACAAGTGCTTCCTCAGAAAAAGCGGTTCAACATGTTAAAAAATACACATATCTCAAAAATTGCATCCAGGTGTACCCCGAAAGGCGATTAGAATGTTGTAATTGGCTAATAGGAAGACCTGATTTTCCTGTTTTCCTGGAGAATATAATTTGGACATATGAAAGCACATTTACGAATTGTGTGATATTCAACCGAAATAGAATAATGAACCCATTTGGGGCATAAACAACCCCAGGCGATTTCGTATTAACGTGTGGACAGAAATTTACAAAGATAGAATTCGAGGTCCTCATTTATTTGACGGAATTCTAAAAGAAGAAACCTATCAACAATTTTAATTTCGATTGTCGCCGACTATTT
>WOGN01004411.1:0-14128 GCA_015342105.1 Leptinotarsa texana
ATATTTATTTTCACAACGTTTCGGCAAAGTCTCATTTGCCATCTTCTGGTGCTGTCTGGTTTTTTTAAACATTCTGGTTGAAAAAATGCTATCAGTATCAAAAAGACAGAAATATTAAAAAATGATCGAGTAGGAGTTCATTACTGAATACAAGAATGTCAAAGTCATTGAGTCAATATGAGATTGAAGAAAACTTTTTGAAGTTCGATTGACTTCTATAATGGCACAACATTTTGCTTCAATGAAAACACAAAAACACAATAATTCTGCAAATATCACCACATATTATTCTTCAACTTGAAGCAAGTATCTACAGACGACATTGATTTGAATGCAATTACAATGAAGATGTCAACACAGTCCATGATTGGTATCGAGTTCGACGAAGATTTCCTTTTTATCGGTTTCCAGACAAGCTCGAGGATATGTTAAGAAGATGTGCATATAAATTATAATATCATCCCACTTGTATTTCTCGAGCTAATTGGCGGTTTTATAAGTAATCAATGCATCTTTCACGTGTGGGAAACACAGTGGTGGAACTGAAGATAGATATTCAGACACATCATTGTGCGATTAAACCTCAAACTCTTTTCCGCCAATTAATAGTTAATCTAAATTCATGAATCCAAAAAATACACCAACAGTGATGTAACATACAGGTAGATTCGATGTTGGAAAACACAGTTGCGTAAAAAAAATATACTAAATATTAGTGAATATCCCACGTTAGTGTTCTTTAGAAGTATGAATCTGATTGAAGAATCACGAATTTGAATTTCTATCATTGTTTCAATTACCGCAACTGAAAGGCAGAGGTCATATGTGCTGTCAAGAATAGGATAGGGGTTCAGATGGGGTTTCAATTGGGCTGGCATTTGCCAAAATGTAACAAGAACAAATTATATACCCAAGCACAAATAATTCACTGAGAGCGGTGTCGATTATATCGATTTTCCAAAATGCTCAAGCTGTTCTACGAATAAAAGGGATGTATTGAATAGGATCCCGAAGTGAAGAGTAACTATTTTCTATGAACAGTTTTTTTATAAAATCCAGCAATAAAAAAAGATCCAATTTGTGATTTAAACAACATTGAAAGATAAGTCGACAAAGCAGAATGGTGTTCCGCGTTTATTTTCAACGTAATCACATAACTACTGTCAACTCAAATAAAAATTTTATTCTGGTTTTCATTATGATATAAAACGTCTTGTTGTTGGCTAAGATGTGCATTGGTTGGCGATTTCAGAGTGAATACTCGTGAATGTAAAATGAAAACGAATATTCTATTGTCCACGAAGCAATATATTTTGTTTTTTTGGTCTTCAGGAATTGATACAGAGTGGTGTCAATATAGCGTTAATGGTGAAGTGATCTTAGAATTAATATGGTGGAAGGTAAAAACCTGCAGACAATCTTCAATTACATCAATCATCACTTGATAAACCATCCATGGCCAAATGTCTTAGAAAAATCCATACTTCATCAGAACCAGAATTCTTACCGCCTAAATATTTCAATATTTTTTGGATTACCCAACAAAATGTTATTTTCAGCATTGCAGTTTCTTCAACAGGAAAAGCGGTGTGAGATACAAATTATTATCATCCACATTTACTTTTTTTATTGTTTCATCGCTGCTGTTGCTAAAAATACGTTGATTCCTAATTCTCAGGTGAGAGATGACAGATTATTCGGTTCGCATTCATAGTTGTATCATAGATTGTTGCCATGGAAATTTGCTTTGTTGGGAAAGGAATACATGTAGCAATGCCCGATAGAATAACCTCAGTGACATCAAAATCACATCATGAATCAGAATTGAAACTAACGAGATAATTCAAAAATGGTTTTGAATTGATTCCCATTCAATAGACCTGTTGCCAAACTCTGAACTTCTCATCCATTATCAATTATTCTTCTCTCGAAGCTGAAAAGAGTTTGTGGGGAGACGACATAAACTGTAAAGATCAAAGTTGATTGTTGACTATAGATCCAGAAAATCTACAGCTCTTCCAACTTGATCATGAATGCGATCATGCGACTCATTCATCGATGATATTCCAAGATTTGAGCCCTCTCTGAAGAGAGGGCTAGTTAGACCGTAATGATTTTATGGTGACTGGTTCAGGTCCATGAAAAACTCACTCTTCAACAATATTGAAGACTACGGCTTTCCTCAAGTCAATCGGGTTCAAGTTGGCCATCATTTCCTGGTAGGATGTCGTCTTCAATATCTCTAGTCGCGTAATGAATATATAGATCCCTAGCACCAGAGGCAGGGCCTAAGAGTCTTCCATTAGCATCTTCGGTACTTCTTTATCAACTGTGTTGCCTTGTACTCCAGGAGATAAAGAGTACGTCATCTAAAATGAAAAGTGCCAAATTCATTGTAACTTCTCATCTTCCCAGTGGAATGATGCAGTCCCTTCTGTCGAACATCAAGATTATACCGGCTTGCCGCTCTGAGACATACATTTTGGCCGGATAAATGCAGAAGGCTTGTATCCTTGGGCCATTGCGTTAACAAAAAGCAAACGATTCTCTGACCCATTGATCACTCAGATGTAAATGATTACCGGCTCGTCCGGCGAATGTATCGGAGTTTCAGGGAAAGGGCTCAACAGCACAACCTTTTTGATAAATAATAATAATAATAATACATTCATTTTCGACAGTAACCAAAAATTGAGACGATATTAGCAGAATAATTTAATGCTTACATACAGTAAATATAGTGCTGGAAAAAATTATATATTACGTCAATTGTGGTATTGTTTGCGTTATCAACAGAATTATACTTGGAAGGTAATGCACATTATTAAGTTGGTGATCTCGTAAGCATATTGCTGTGGCTTGTTGGGTCATGGAAAATTATTTTTTAATATGAGACTAACCTAGTTACCAAGAAATGTATCCTCTCTAGTAAACTGGGGTGCTCAAGTTGCCCATTCGAATGGTAAGAGCTTTGAAGTTACACCCTAGCATTCATGAACTCAAAGCTGATATACCTAGTTCAAAAGAACTAAGTAGCCATAACCTCTTTGGGGATAACAACCATGATATTCAAAGAAGAAGTATTTTAAGCATTTTACCTGGCTATACTCTATGCTGTCAATCATATTTTGGTGAAATGGTGACCAAATAAGCGTAGCATATTTCAGTTCTAATGGATATACAATATATTATTTTTTAACGGTCTATTCTAAGGAAGCTAGACCAGTTTCCCCCGCAGTTACCAAGTTATTTCATTGGGGCCGTAAATCTTTCTTGATGTGTTCATTGAAAGTAAACTTACTGGAGAATGTTACTGTCAAGTCTTCAAAAATTGGACATCTCTCAAGGATAGCACTTTTTATTGAGTAATTAAGTATGCTATCAGGTTTGTGTTTCATATATGAAGAAGCTAACCATTGGAAATATTGAGATTAAGACAATGTCTAGAGCACCAATAATATAAACTCTTCTCCAAAAGTAATCCAAATTATTTTCAAACAATTAACCTGTGACAGAAGTTCTTTATATCTCGAAGTGGAGTATAGTAGAATTGCAAAACATAAAAACTCAAAGTCGTCTCCAAAATTTATTATCACCCTCAGATGTAAGAACGGTAAAATCATCAATCAGTACGTGCTTCGAACCTATGTAAGTTCATCATCAGCTAATTATTTAAATTAAAAGAAAAACAACATGATAATAGTTAATAGAATAAAGTATAAAAATACTTACATAGAGAACAAAATTTAACATGTTACAAATGAATAAATAGTCACAATGACATGTTAAAACTTGAATTAGAAATGATTAGGTGATGATAAATTGATATAGGTTCGAAACATGTACTGATTCATGGTCTTACTGTTATAACATCTGAAGGTGATAATAAATTGTGGAGACGAATTTTGAGTTTTTATGCTTCGCATATTTTCAAACAGAATAAATCCATAACTCTGTACGAGAGATGAATATGAAGAACAAAATAGGGCAAGATTGGATCCATAATTGTAGGAATTATGCCTTCCATATTCCATATTCAAACGATATTCTGAAAAGTTCCATTGAAAGGTTTTATTGACATTTGAGTAAAAATGGCGAGATATGTATATCTCCCTGTTTGATATACATACATAAGAGTTATTTTTAAAATAGAAATTCAGTCAATATTTGTTTGATTTGTTTGCTGTTTTTCGCTTTTTCTCTCGTTTCCGAACAGTATGCAGTTTGTGTGTATAGTCAATGTATCTATGAGAGAGTAGTTGTTTTGTAAAGATCTTCGGAATTGTGATAATAATTTAATCAACTAAAATAATATTCAACTTTTTCGCTTCCGAAATAATTTTGCAATGAATAAGAATTTATGTGATGGAATCGTCAGTTATTTGATAAAAATCCATAAAGTATTCAAGTTAGTATAAACACGCCTGAAGAAGCAATCGAATAGCGAAACACTTGTTTCGTTTTTATAAATTTTTTTAGTGAAAATCTCACAATGAAGTGTTTTTTTGAATACGAATAAGAACTTTTCAGTAGATTCTAAACTATTTTCAAAGGATTCACATTGACGCAAAGTACATAAACAGCATATACAACACAAGTGTCGAGTAAAGTGTGTCGTTTTAGTGACTATTCAAACTTCTTTGCCGCAGACTTCATGAACGCTAATGCCATTTCGTACTTGTTTTGTGAATGCCATTAAAATCGAATGAGTTGCCGATGAATCACGAGCATTGTGCCATCCGCATCCTGCCGAGGTGTAAATTACCAGGATAAAAGTTATTTTAATTAATATTCTTTCGCCTTTCGAACTATCCGCCACGTGTGGGTTTCCTTTTTATTGTTGTTCGATGGCTTCGACTAATTATACATTTTTGTTTTTCACTGTTCTTGCACATAAATCATGATTTAGTTGCTGCAGTCAGTTATGGCTTCGATCAGAGAAGAAGTTGGATAGTGAACTCTGTAACGAACTGGAAAAAGGTAGGTTCATTCCAGGAAGTTGATAATAGTGGGTTCAAGTGTCAAACTTTTTGTGATACGACTGAAGCAGAAAAACTAACTGGTTTTTAAGATTTATTGATTATACATATTACTTTTTTGGTATCTTAATAGATTCTGAAACAAAATGTTCAATGAAGTTATGACTTGCGTCTTTATTTTTTGCTTTATTTGAAATTGAACTGAAATTTTGTGAAATTGTATCCCTCGATCTATCTGATATTGACAAGATAAATATTAGAAAGTATTGTTATTTTTGTAGAAAATATTATGGTATTCAGAATGTACCTCATATTCAAAAGTAAATTTGCCTGATATGAGTAAATAAAATGAAAGATTCAGCAGTTGTTTTTCTCGCAAAGTCAAAAGACAATTTGAACTTTGAAACACTCATGTTGTGAGTGTTGTGTTTTTGTGATGTTCTAGTGTTAACATGACATATATCGTTTAAGGGGAAGTGAATTTCAACCAACTGAATCAACTTTTGTTTTAAAACAAACAAGGCAAAATATATTTCAATCCAGTTTTTTTTTAAATTAATTGAACTCAAAAAAAATTTTTGGTATCAGTAATTTTAAAGAAAAACCAATGTCGAAGTAAAACAAAACGAAGTGAATTTCTATGTAGATAATACGTTGCAGAATATCAAAATGATACTGTTCAAACTGAAAGGAATATATTTTTAGGAGAGATTTGTTTTCCAGGTAGAAGGTTGCTTTCATGAACAGGAGGGAACGGTTATGGGTAACCCCTTGTCCGCCTACCTGGCAAACCTGTTCATGAAATGACTCAAAATGGAAACCAAAGAAAAGTTAAAGTATTTTCCTAGGACATATGGTTAAGGTATCTGGATAATGTTTTCGCCATATTTGACAACTAAACATCGAAAATTGAGGACTTTGCTTCCTTTATAAATAACATATTTCCATCAGTAAAATTCATGTATGAGTTGGAAAATGAAGGACAACTTCCATTTCTTGACGTTTTATAATGAGGAGTCAATATGGAGGGCTATTTCATATCACTGTGGACAGCACAAACGTGCTGGGCTGAACTTTCTAGTGCATCGTCTTTTGACTTTTCGTCTCACACATGGGAGGTTCACAAATAAAGTAAATAGCAGCCAGTAACTTTTCTCGAGGGGTATTGTAGATGATATAATAGGGATAAAAGTTCAGGTTAAGAATGAACGAAATCTCGACTTTTGAAAACGACGAAAACTAAGTTAAATATATCCCAGTTCCATACTAGCAATACAAGAAGAACTTCGGAAAGATTTGCAAGGAACTAGGTATGAAGGTTGTTTTTAAAACAAGTCATAAAACATAATCTTTTAGGAAATCCAAAAGACAAAGTAGAGAAATCTGGAAAGTCTGGAATTTACGAAATTAAATGTAAGAACTGCGATGCAAAATATAACGGACAGACAAAAAGATCTATTGAAATAAGATATAAGGAATACTGAGCACAACTGAAAGACCAGAATAATCAGCAATCGCCCATGGTATTTTGCAACGAAACAATTCCATAAACTTCAGTTTATTTAGGTTAGTTAGACAAGTTAACAACAGGCATCTAGATGCCTATGAGAGTGTAGAAATAATGGAGTAGTAGAAGGTCAAAAACTTTCTTTCACAATAAACATAATGATATTATTAATAACGATTGTGGACTAATGCCTAACAGTATACTATATAGCTTGTTAAAATAATATTTTAATTATTAGACTCACTTGACGGTTACATAAGGATACATTGTAAAATTAATTTAAGACTAGTTGATGAGTCAATATCGTGAAATTATTTCAAAACACAGTTACCTAGAAGAGTTATCTATGGTATTAATAAGGATAACATTGTAAGTTATCCTTATTTATTATTAGTTTTATTTAGTTATTATTTAGTTTAATCTTTCTCTTGAAGATGATCACTCGGTGATCGAAACACTTGTCGGGATGTTAAAATGTTGTTGGGAGAAAACTAACTCCAGTAATATTTTGGAAAAAGAGCTCATTGACTTTCAACTTCTTATACAAAAAATTGTAGAGAATTTACAAAGAAAGGAAGAAAGCAATCACGAATAAACTGAACTTTCCAAATATAAACTAGAAGAAAATGCCCTTTCCAAACATTTACTTACGTGAACAGAGAATGACACAAAAAAAAGTGTTTTTAAAATAACTACTTTTTTTCCTATTCAATTTGTACTCCAAACATTCGTTGTGGAATTGAATCAGATATCATTTCAGAAACGTTATGCAATGTAATATATCAAAGAGATACGATGTCACTTAATAGAACACATTCTCAATAGCTGACTTCAAAGTTTCGAAAATAGACACTTGTGTTAAAACGACTTCATGTCACTGATGAAAGAATCAATTCATACGGTTATTTGATTTCATCCCAGCCATAGGAATCTTGTTTAATTGGAATAGGGTAGGTATATTTTTCAGGAGAGATTAGTTTTTGAAAAAACGCCTGTTTTTGACATCTCCACTAGAAATTGTGAGAAACTCCCAAAGGAAGTATATTTCAAATTTCATTTGGAAACAGTTGTTTCGAAAGTATTTTTCTCTTCGTGTAATTCAATGTTCATATGAAAGTACTTGTTTCTAAAAGCTTTTTATTTTCTTCCAGTAACTTCCATCCATGATCTACGTACTAGTTGAATTATATTCAGTGGAAACATATTAGTGGTAACCTATAATATATCTATCGATATATGTATCGATCTGGTACGCTCTCCGTTTGAAAATTCATTGGATCAATCCAATTATAATTATAACGCAATCGATAATCATGGAGAATCAAGAGCTGTTGCGCTTGATATTTCGAAGGCCCTTAACCGTGTGTGGCATGACGGTGTTCTGGGAAATCTTTGATTCTATGGCTTCTCGGATCATTTTTGTGTATTGCTCTCCAGCTTCCTGAAAAAACGGTCACTGCCAGTTGTAGTCGATGCATGTCTCTCGAATACTTTCACCATCAACGCTGATATTCCCCAGGGATGTATATTGTCTCCAATTCTCTTTTTATTGTAAATCAACGACTTATTGGAAAAAAACAAGAATCCAATATATTGCTTTGCTTACGATAGCACACTTGTCTCGTCATTTTATTTGGATTCGGAGACATCGGCTACGAAGGCACATCTTCACCGGCAGCAGGAGATTGCATATCTTAGTGAGGATCTGGAAGTGAATCGAATTCCATTCAATGCCACAAAAACCAAGGCATCTGTTTCCTTCAAGAACATAAATGTCTCCAAACCGGATATGATGATGTCAGGTCAGACAATTCCATTTTCTGCTTCGAAAGTTTGTCTGAGATTGCTGAATTCCATCCAGAAAAGATCCATCCACCTGATTGAATACGCGAACATTACTTGCAACCATTATAGCCTAGAATATCGAAGAAAGGTGGGAGATTTGTCTCTCTGCTATAGATATTTTCAAGGGAAGTGTTCAAGTGACTTGGCACATTTGATTCCACCAAGAGCGGTACATATCAGAAATACGCGACGAACGACGAACTCTGGCTGTTCATTGTTTTGAGATTCAATTCAGTACACGTAGAACTTCACTTTTCAAGAACTCTTTCATCTGAAGAACTCCGTTTATGTGGGAATCGCTACTTTCGCACAGGCAGCGCCTTAAGAATTTTTTTGTAGTGCTTGTGTTCTGTCCTTGGAAAAGTGAAATGAAATAATACTTTCCTTCGCATTCGTCAGGCGCTTTGTTAAGCCAAGGTCTCCAATGTTATTGAAGAAGACCCCATGCATTGGCTTATCCTTGTGTTTCCGCAGAAGTAAGGTGATCTCTGTGGTTTTTATTTGAGCTTTTTGCTGAACGGGTTCCAAGTAGGTGATAGAGTTGTAGTCACCCCGTTCAGTGTCGAAAACTATACCGAGTTCATCAACTGCTCTGGTAGCTGCCCTAAAGAGAAATGCTCCAATTCCTGTTCTCTCATGGTCTCGGACCATGCAGAGAAGGGGGTCCGAACTCCTGATGACTTTACAAACAATTTTTAGTACTATTCTGTCATGTAGACACTCCAAACTCAAAAGTCCACGGCCTCCCTGTTGTCGGGGAAAGTACAACCATGGAACGGACGATTTGGGATGCAAACTCCTATAGAGATGCATACACATAGTTATAATTCCCTCAAATAACTAGACACTTCAATAGACAGTTTACAAAATCGTGACACGTGTTTCGCTATACATTAGTTTCATCAAGCATATTGTATGAAAACGCTCCTAACAATAGCTTCTTCAGGCCTGCTTGATGAAACTATTGTAAGAAACAGAAAGCTGTCTAGTGGAAATGTCAGAATAAAGTGTTACTTGAATGTTATGGATTTTCATCAACTATCGGCCAATTCCATTCTAAATCTAGTCGTAACTATCGGATATTTCCAATAAACTCATATTTTGCGCCAATTGACTCAATATTGGATTGCAATTTTTTATCATCACAGTAGAAACGCAGTGCACTATTACAAAGTCTAACCGGACCATTCTCAAAGTAATCTTCATTCCGTTCGATAAACTTATTTCATGAACCCATCAATTAGCATAATTCGAATAACATAGTTTCCTCTTCTACTTCTTTATGGTACAACTTCCTCTAATGAGATATTTTGCCGTGATGTTTATGGTATTTGGAATTATGTAAACATCCAATCCTATAAAATACCTCGAGCAATAATGAGTGTGGTGTGTTGTACAAGGGACATAATTTTTGAGATCAGTTAACCGTTAAATACCATAACATTGAGAATACGGATATGGAGATGTGTCGGACGAGACGGAATGCGCCAAAGGACAGAGGCGTAGAAAATTATATACTGCGTGTTCCCGTGATCAACTTTCGATGATTCTTTATCTCCTGATTCGGGATTTCTTTATGTTTGGAAGTGTTTATATAGCTTCTCTCTTTGATGTATCTATTTGGTGGAGTCAAAATACATAATTTTTTGTTCCGCCTATAGGTGAGGACATAACCTTCAACAATTTATGTATTTCTCTTGGGCTCTGGCAGATACTCTCCTGTTGACCGATATAGTTGACCATGGTAGTCGTCACATGTAATATAACAGACAGTCTGACTTCCGAAAGAAATTTCAGCATCGAAAGTCATCGTGACTGTACATCTCCTGTCTACCAGTCACGAAGGCTTTTTCAATGGTTTGTAATTCCTTCCAGCTGAGTTGAGTGGACATCGCTATTTATTAACGAGTTGACCACGAATTTAATCTTGGTTGAATGAAAAGTGTAAGTCCCTCTTATGGCCGGATTCTCATCATAGTAGTAAACCAGGCTCAGATCTTCAGCTTGCTTGATTCGCAAATTATATATACATCGTAACAAAAATCACCCCTAAGTCCGGTTGAAGTCAAGCCATCCACCTTGGCGCCTTAGTGCTTTCAAGTCAAACTTTTATGAACCTCATCTAGCTCTCTGTCTGCAGTGGGACCTGACAAGGGACTACTTACTCAACGTTGTACCTACACAGAATAGATATTTGTATATTTACAACATTCAACCTTCCGTTCTCGTGTTGATTTCACTGCTTTACAAAAAACTACGTATTTTACTTTTTACGGCTTGACCACTTACCAAAATGTTATTCTATTTCAACAGTTATATAGGAATGCTGTATAAACACTCCAATTTGTTTTCATTGTTATGACTTCTTCAAAGTAAAAGTTTGAAGTGTTCGATTTATTGTTTATTGTGCAATTTTCATATGTTGCCACATGTATTTTGGGCTTCAAAATCTTAGCTCAAGTGATTAGGGTGCTTGGTAAAGTTTTGCTTTGCAATATATACGGAGATGTGTTATGGGTATAAGAACGTCTGTGTTTCCAGTAAATGATGTATTTTAGACTGCCGGAGAATTCCCTTGTGATCAGCAGGTCTAGAAAGGGAAACTGCGTGTTATTCTCTACTCGTAGAGAAAATTCAATATAGAGCTGTGAGTTATTAGGTATTTATTGTCCTAAAAATCTTATTTACTACGCCTGGTTAGTGTTGTTTTGTGTCAGATAGATCGAACGATCCGTCCATGGATTATGTCGTGTTTTGCAATGTTGAAGCACCAAGTACTCCAGTAAATGTTCTGACCATTCCAACTCATTATTATTTCAAGAAACTCTGAATGTACTCAAATTATTCTCTTACACGATGATCTGATCAGAAATGGATACCAAATCTGTTAAAAGACATTTATCATGTCGGAAGATTTCAATTAGCTATCTCATCCTGTCTATACTTGTTCTACCTAATAAGCAACGGTCGCCGTCATATGAGACGTGCTTTTTTTGCTAAATGTAAATTCTCCCATAAACCATTATGATAAGTGTCACACATTATTAAGCAAACCACTTCAAGTGATAGTTATTTCAAAATGATCGTTTCAGCAAGAAAGGGCGTACAAATCATGAGTAAACAGTGGTATAGTAATTAAATAAATGAAATATTGGTTCGTGAAATATTGTTCCATTCGGTTAATTGACTCAGTATTATATTACTCTACAAAAGATGAATGTAATCATTACTCGTTAACTCGTAAGAATATAGTTTGTTAACTGCGTCATTGTTTTATTTAAATTCAAATGAAAAACAAAAAGAGATAAAAGTGAGCGGAATTAAAACTATGATAACTTGTTTGGTGAGCTTTCACATTCTGCTAACGAGGTTTCTTGAAAAATTGTATTTTTTCAAAGAAATGAAGTACGATATGAAGTATTTGAGTCTCTGCCGCTTCTAATTTCATTAGCTTGCTTAACTTTATTTCATCAAATGTTTGGCTTTATTGAACAGATGATCTCGTCTGAAATGAGATCTTGGGCTGAAACATAGGATATATTTCAGTTCTTCTTTTCAAAACATACATGATTTTTAAAATTTCGAGAATAATCATGGTTAATGGTGTGTGGAGTTGGCGTCCATGGGCCCAAACTCCATTTTTGATGCTTCCCAATTTTTATTTTTTGTTGGATACTGTGATCATTTTTCCAGAAGAGTTCGAAATCATTGATTATAATGGTCAATGCTGACTCAGAAATATACAAATATAGATTCGGTTATTATTATTAGCATTTCTGATATTGTATGATTTTACTGAATTCCTTGTTATCTTTAATGTGCACCACTGCTGAGGAGCTATAATTTCACGTTTATCCTTCTCATTTTTTAACGTTTTTGTGATTATTCATTCAGAATTAAATCTTTCAACAAAAAGTATAAATATATAACAATTTTTGTTGAAGTTTCGTGACGTATGGTATATTTTTTATCTATTTACAATTTATCATAAAAACAGGTAAAACCCAATAAAAATCAGCCTGTTCAAAATCTGTTTTTCCGTTAACCAGCTGTCGCACCCCTACGAACGACAATCCTCAGTCGAAACTTGTGCGAGCTGAGGATTAAAGAGTTCTTACCTTTTACCGTGTGATCCCTAACACGGGTTGGACGATAGCAAGTGAAAATTGATCATTTAGACTAGGGCTTGAATCACCGACCAACACGGCAGTCAATTCGAGTGAGTGAACAATGCACCCACGTCAAACCGCCTGGCTACCGAACGACCGATACACAAATGAATTTTACGATACAGAAATCGAATACCTGAATAACTGTTAGCCTACTAATGATTATAAATGTTGAAAAATAATTTTGAAACTATTTTTGGAAGCAAAAAAACATAGAGAAAACATTGAGATGCTTTTAGTATTTGTTGAACGAATCACACATCCTCGTAGTTGTACAATTTTTACAAAAATGTTTGTACTAGAAAGTAACTGCCTATTTCTTATACATCTTTAGTGTACATGGATAAAACATATTTGATACTGAAATGGATGAATCGTAACAGTTTGTTGAACTTCCATAAAATAGTTAAATGATAAATCAAATGAAATTCTACGTGGTTCTAGAGGAGTGATTACACTTCGTGAACAGATTTTACTCATTTCAATATTGAAATATTAATTTAAAGTGGAGGAATTTCTTAAATTTTTCTTACCTGACTCAAGTCAGCGGATTCCAAATGATATAACGCTCCCAGAATTGTATAATAAATAGATTTAATTGATGCTCAATCATCGGAATCTTTACATAGCCCAAAAAACCTAGAGCTTTGCTATGTGAGTTTATGACGTAATCGACGTAATAATTAAGCTTATATTAAGCTCACTTTAGAATCAAAGTTTACACCCAGATATTGTATCCATTCAATTCTGTTAACCACTTTGTTATCAAAAGTGTAGTGGAAAATCAGGAGGGTATTAATTATGTAGAATGATATACAAACACATTTGTTTATATTTCAACTTGTTACGTTTGCACTATTCAAAGAATATGTTCTGGTCTTGTTGCATTTTCAGACAGTCTCTCATTGTTACAACTTTTCTCAAAAAAAAATTCAGGTCATCAGCATATAGAAAATGTTTGGGTATTCAAAACAATTCTTCAAGTCATTTATGAAAACTAGAAACAACAATGGAATCAGGTGTGACCCCTGCGGAATACCAGAAGTGCATATCTGTATCCATTCACGTTCACAATTTGAAAACTATGTGTTTTTTCTATGATTCAGTACTTATATAGAAAGTGTTTGGAAAGTTTTTTTTCGTAACATTCATTGTTTACATGAAAATAGTTATTTTGAAAGGTATATTTCTTCCAGTTTGTGTCTGAGAGTTACTTCTTTGCATGATGTACACAATTTCATGGAGAGTTTTTTTTGAGTGCTGTCTTCCTTTCTTTGGAAGATTCTTTCTTTTTTGTATCAAGCTGGAGGAGTAGAAAGTCAAAAACTTTCTTTCTTAAAAATTAATCTCTTCTAAAAATATACCCTTTCAATTCAAACAAATATGTGTTGTAAACTAACTAAATAATAATTCCGAAAGAATAAGTCTCCTCACCAGAATACAAAATTTTATTTCGAAATTTTTATATTTTAATATGTATTTATATGTCAATGTTGAAAAATTTATTTTTTCAAAAATTTGGAGAGAACTCTGCAGCAACGAAAAATGAATATCAGCTACAATTTCAGTTTCGAAAGCAGAAAATACTTTTTATCTGAAAGTAACTTTTGTGCATGATGCATATACAG
>WOGN01004412.1:0-14127 GCA_015342105.1 Leptinotarsa texana
CCATACAACCCCGCAAGTAACGGAGCCGCTGAAAACATGGTTCGAACATTCAAAAATAAACTTAAAACAGCGTTAGCAGATCCGTCTAACAAAGGAGTACCTACAGCTACATATACTTGTGTCTCGTTTTCTAATAAATTACAGGAATACAGATCATTGTTCAACAGGAACATCACCCGCACAGCAGATGTTCGAACGCCCAGTCAAAACGAGGTGGATTCTTTTACAAAAAAGAATCAACAGTCCACAAGAAGAGAGACAAATGTTACCTATGGAAAGCAGGAAAAACACATTCCTGAGAGGAAGCAGCTTCAATACTTCGAAGAGGGAGAGGAAGTGTGGATTAAGGATTACAAGACAAAGTCCGTGAGCAAATGGGATGAAGGGACGATCCAAAAGAAGTTAGGAAAAATGGTTTACCTATGTAAGCTTCCAACAGGACAAGTATGGAAAAGACATACAAACCAAATTCCGAAGAGATGGAGGAGACAGAACTATGAAACGGGGGAGCGAGAAGCCTTGCAGGGGATTGATGAGGTCAGTAGAGTAGGTCGAAACATTTCCACAACAGATATCCCAAAAACAGTTCAAGTAAGCAATGGGGCGGCACACAGTGTTGAAGGTAATAATCTTACAGATATGTCAAATGTCACCAATAATATGTTTGAAGAATTTGTTAGATTAAATAGTAATGAGGTTGGAGAAACTATAAATGTTCACTCTAGTAACGCGCCTGAATTTACTTCAGTAGAAACTTGTAACCCCCACATAGAAATAAAAAAATCTAGTAGATCGCCGAGTAAATTCAATTGTTGGATTGTTAGGGTATGTTTATTATTTAAGCAAGGGACGAGTGTAATATATTAACGTTCACAATCCGAACCTCCCACCAATAGTCAAATATGTATGCGCGGCACATAGCCGAAGGGATGGTCACAACAAGGACAGTATGAGACGTGAGTAATGACGAGTAATGACGGAAGGTACAATATGTATAGAGTGTGGTTGTTGTTGTTGAGGTATCGTCCGTATATGTAACCGGCGTAAGCCGTTGGATGTCAAGTATTGGGCAATAAACAAATCAATCTGGACTCAACGTTATTTACATCTTCCTGCAACAATACAATGATGGAACGAATTTTGTGGGTACTGAGAAAGCTTCAAGTCGATAGAAATGGGAGAATATTTCAACATTTAGTTTAGCACAGCGTATACAATGGAAATTCTACCCTACAACTACTGCTGCATGGTGGGGCGGTTGGTGGAAGAGATTCATAACAATCGTTTAAAGAACTTCTACGTAGAGTGTTAGGAAAAACATCTCTGTCACACGAGGAACTTCACACCATTCTTTGCGACAGTTAGTCCATAGTTAATTCTCGTCCACTAATATATTATAATGAAGATTCCAGATTTTTAGTTCCTTCAACACCCAATATGTTCCTGCAAGAAATACATGAAGTTAGTGTTCCAGGAGCAAACGATCTGAGAAATCATATGAAATATAGATTGAAATTAAAAGAAGATCTACTACGAAGATTCAGAATTGAATACATAGGTCACCTGAAAATTTTTTCGAATAGAAAAATTATCAAAGATTGTAGAGAGGGTGATGTTGTTTTAATTGGAATGGACAGCATAAAACGACTTAACTGACCGTTATCTATCATAGAATAATTAATACCTGGGAGTGATGGTGATGTTCACTTGAGAATAGTCACAGGTACTTTATTGAGACCGCTACAAAGAATTTATCCTCTGGAAATTAATTGTCGAGAAGCTACAATGGATTTGAAACAGGCGCTCAGAATTAAAGTAGAAAAAGGAAAGATTCATCAGAAAAGAACCAACGATACCAAGGAACCCAAAGAAGACGAATCTCTATCCAGGCCTGAAGATGAATCTGTTGTAGTCACGAGGTGTGGTAGATAAGTAAAATCCCCATCAAGACTGACAATGTGAAATTTGAGTTGAGTTACTCTTCTGAAAATTTGTAATTCAAGGTGGGAGTATGTTGTGAATCGTCTTACATTTTTTATTTTAATAATATTGGATCATTCCTTATAATTATTAGTGTTGATATGTCATATTGAATTTTTTGTAATGTCAAGATTGTCATAACAAAGCAGAACGTTTTAATTGATCCTATCTTACTTAGAAGCTAGAATCTATTCCATCTTCATATTAGACGTGTTCACTCACCAGGTAGGTGTTTTTCGAAGATGAACAGTAATGACTCATGTTGAACCAAAAAGGGGTTTTGAATTTGGGTTATTTGCTGTAATTCAAATTAAATTAAATCAAATTAAAGATCAACAGAAATTATTTCCTTACATTTGAAGTGGAATTTCTCTATCTTGCAAGAGTTAATGACGCTCAAGATGCCATTCCCATGAAATCGATAAACTAATTCAAAAATGCTAGTTCTGAAATTCGACATATTCTTCTACGATACTGTTCAATGAAACATTTTTATCATATCTGAAATAGTAATAAAGGGCGAAGTGACATTTTACAACTAGCAGAAAAAACCTCTATAATATAGAGTTGATACACATGTTGAGAATCATATAAATAATTAAGAGATTATTACTGAAATCCATATCAGGTCTTGTATCATGAATGTGTTTCGTTTTTTAGCTCCGATTCGAAAGAGTTCAACTAGAAGAATTCCCTCGTGAAATATCTGATCGAAGTTGACTTCAAACCTACAATATTCAGATCGTAGGTAGAGTTTTAGTTTTTCAAATAACTCTTGAGGCGACAAATGGGATTGACCAAATTTGTACAAATGTTTATAGATGGTGCAGGAGTCTAAATATGTTGCGCGTATGTTGTTCAGAACTTTATGGACATATTTCTTCTAATATACATTTATTCCTGAATAACAACATTGAACATTGAAGTGCGAACATGATATTGTCAAGCTGCGTCGCTTGAGTTATATTCAGCAATTCTGTGAATGAAATTCTGAAATGTATTGGATCTTTTTATGGCTTCTTCATCAAGAGTGCCGTAGTTAGAGACTTTTTGGCTGAATGTTTCACATGAGAAAGAGGTTCAGTGTTCACACCAGAGATATTCCATGCATTTTGCTCGGGCAACATCCTAATGGCAATAAATGAAAATTTCAATATTGCAAATTTTTTACTTGGACATTGACGTGATTTTTTCATTTCCTCTTGATACAATATCAGTTTAAGAATATCGGGTCGGGGCTATTTAATAATAAATTCGTAGAAAAAAGATTTTAAATTTTTTTGAATCTATTTTTCAATAAAAAAAATCATGCATTGGAAAAATTGTAGTGAATTATCCTTCGAAAAAATATTGATATAAATCAATTGTACACTGAAATTAGCACATATTTAATAAATACAGAAGTAAATTAACATTGAAGCAAAATTAATGAAAATCAAACGAAGACATAATATTTCACCAATTCACTCGGAGAATTGATAGTATAACAACGACAAAAATACATACCTAATAATGTTTACCAAGATAAACAATATATTTGTCTCTAGTTCACAACGTGATCACCAGAGGAAGTAACGATTATTTTGAAATCTTCTGTGTCGGGATCCCTATTTACACGATATACTGTTAATATTGAGGTAGTATCTTATGACTAAGCCTATTAGTTTTGTTTTACAATGAGTTAGCTGATAATAACATTATCTTTCGTCAGGAAAAGTAATATATCTATTACATCCCTTGTACATTAGGAGTCATTAACTTACTTATACAAATCGAATTATATCATAGTATAATGTCATCATCTAGCTAGAGATGCATAGAAACCCTACGGTTTTCTACGATTCGGTTTTTCATCAGAAACTTTCGACCAGATCAAAAAGATTAGCCAACTTCGTACACGTGTTGACAGATGGTGCAAGAATCGAATTTCGCAACATTGCGATTGCTACTTTTAAATTTTGTGAAAATATTCTTAGTAAACTGTTTCCTCTATTATAACTGCAAAATGAAATAATTGCGAAGGACATATAAAAGATAAAGTAGAAATAAAAGTGTTAAGATTAGATCTAATGGATAATTTAGTTGACAGAAATCCAGAATCAGTAATCGGTCTAAAATGACGAAAATATTTATTATTTTATTATTATTTGTTTAATTTTCACGTCAGAACGTCATTTTGAAATCAAAAACTGTTTAAACGTTTGTCGTAATAAAATAAATTGACCCCATTTTTGTAGTTCATTTATTTTTAAATGCACAAAATTGTTGTTTTCCTCATTACCTAAACTTTGAATAATTTTCCTATGCCCAGCCGCATATTATTAAAAACAATTGGTCGTTCCTTATTGCGACTCTGTACCAGCAGCCTTGTCTGGGAGATCACGTGCACTATGCATGATAATGTTTTGGAGTTACTTGTAGTCCATTCATTTTTAAGTACACAAACTTGTTTTTGTTTTTCTCATTAGCTAAACTTTGAATAATTTTCCATGCCCAGCCGCATATTATTAAAAACTATTGGTCGTTTCTTATTGCGACTCTGTACCAGCAGCCTTGTCTGGGTGATTACGTGCAATATGCATGATAATGTTTTGGAGTTGCTTGGGTGGAGAGAGTATAGATAGTAATTTCATGACTGTCAGTTTCATTGCTACTTTTATTAAAAACAGGGATTTCATTTGAGGCAAAAATTTGTTTTGGTGGTTAGCTTTCACGGTTTTCAAATTTTATCGGTTTACAGAAAATAAGTTATATCGATAAGTATAAAATTCGTTCATCACAGATTGACTGTTTCAGATGCGGAGGGCTTTATATTCCTAGAAGCTCAGATTTTTTAATTATGATTGAATTCAATATCAAAATATACATATTTTCAATAGACACTTTGGAAGTGTAATGATGGCAATGCTTGTTTTTTCCAAAAAAAAAGTTATTGAGGAAAGTAAAGAAAGTTAAGTTAGTCGATCTGCCATTAACTTCCATAAGAGAGAGTAGACATAACAATATTTCGTCTCAGAAACAACGTGTGGATTCTAACAATCTAAACGTCGTGAAGTAACTTCGTTTGAAATCTTTCAATTTTTCATTTTTCATTACTTGCTAATAATTTATTTAATTTTTCGTCTCGTATTATTAGTTCATTTTTTGATTTTGTTTTGTTGTTTGTATGTTATTTTATTATAAATTCAGTTTTTGCCTAATAAAATCGTTATTTTTCAGCAATTTTTAAATTTTTTTACAGATTCTTTCAGGAACTTCAATTCAATTTATATCATGTTAAACAATGGAAGTCCGAACTGATGAAATAATCACATATCCATTTTCAAATTGCAGTTTGGAAAATAATTAACAATTATTGGCACGTAACACATATTCATCATTCCCCAAAATTACAAAAAATTATTCAAATCTTCATTTTGTGAATCACTGTCTCATATTTCACTATATTAAATTTTGTCAATGAAATGTCAATTTTCGTTGTTAAGAAGTTTCACTTTGGTGTGCGATTAGCGTCTTTGTGAAATAAATGCCGTTATTAATTGGATCTATTTATCATGACTGCCAGGGATTAAGTGATTATGAGAAAATATTTTACAAAGAGAAGGGGCTCTAATGATCACTATAGGGATTCTATGCATCTTGGAAAAATATCACAAAAAACTTCTGTGCCCTCAAAATGACATTGAACAATAAATTCACACCACTGACATAGGTTACTATAGTATTACTATGATTCAAAGCATTATAGTTCATTCGGTACGAAGAATCAGTCTTTCCTATAAATGAGCCTTGCCTTGAAAGGTTTCGGTGCCATCGTAACCCCATCAAAGCCTTCTAGTGAGAGTTCGTCTTCACCAAACTTCTCTATGTTGAAATTGTGAAGAACTGCAGTGAAAAACATAAAGACATTGGCTTTTCCTAAAGACTCCCCAAGACAGCGCCTTCTGCCTGAAAATGTAGATCCTTTAAGTCGGAAATATTAAGTGTTGAATTGGATTAGTGATTTAGAGATGAATAGATCTATAGATAGATTTAAATATTGAATTCTGAAAAGATACAAAATACATCACCTACACATGTAAACCTCATATATCTTAACACAAAATTGAATATGTATTCAATAATAACAAATATTTGATACGTTAACTCGTATGGAAAAGTTCAGTAGTTGGTTTATGCCGATTTTGGAACCTCTCCTCACCACATTCAACCTTGAAATGACCTCTACATACATCACATGAAGTAGCCTAGGTGACTTTGAAGGGTTGCTTTGAGTTTGACCTTATTTTCTAAAAGGTGACTTTGACCTCGAACGAACTCGTATGAACCTTTTGAATATGCTCCAGCTGTGGCATTACAATCCACACGAATAATTCTCACCTTATTGATATTTACGGGCACTGTTGATTCATGAGTTTCATCGATGCCAAACACATCGGCTTCGAACCCTAAAAGTTCGGTTGTGTTCATGTTAGAGATGGATGTAATATTTCGACTGCATTTCACATTTCAAAGTGTTGTTGTTTGTATGTAGGAGAAATACTTTTTCGATATTCTCCTCAACTCCATTTCCCAATTGCATTTTTTTGAATTTGATGTATTTTTGAATTCCATATGCCCCAAGTGGAATTCTTATAATGGTCGAAGATGAGTTAGCTTCTTGAGAATAGCCGATAACATTATTTTTTTCATCCACATTGGATATGGAATTGTAGGCCGTGTAAGCCCAGACCTTAATTAGTGCCAATATCCAACTCGATGGGAGGGTTGAAGATGGCGCTCAGCTTCCTAGAGTGTCCTGACAATGAAAAAGTACGTGACATAACATGAATTTTCACTGATTCGTGTCTTTTTATTAGTGGCAGCAGAAATTGTGGAATAATTGTTTTTTTTTTGGTGATCTATCCAAATGATCCATACCATTATGTGTGACTACATTCACATTTTTCATTTTATAATAAAATCAGAATATTTTTCTTGTAGGTCATTTTACATCGGAATTACAGCTGCTGGCGCTTGTGATGGTATTGGCAATACTTATAATTTAATATCATTCTGTAGGTTTTTTTGGTTACTTATCCCTTACGGATGCAATTTCATGTAATGCACACCAATTAACACATCTTTCGGCATATCAGCCAATTGTTCTTTACTCTGAAGTGCGTTCTCTGTAATATGGGATCAATGAATGATTCTCCCTCTTGATACTATCCCTGCCCTGCGCTGGTGTTATTTCCATGTTTTGTTCTGGAGAAACTCCAAGCATTAATGATCACACCATACTGCGTTGAATTGTTGTTTACGATCATAGTTTTATGTAATAATATTGATAGGATTTGAACCTTCATAAAAATAGTGGAAGTATTCTTATGCAGGGGGTAAATCACTAAAACAATCAAAATATTTCAGTGAAGTGTCACTTCCTCTGCATGCTACCCAATGTGTCACTTGACCACGTCGACTATCCAAATGTACTATGGCAGATGCATATAGGAGTGGCAAATTGTCCCGCACCTATACCCTCCGAAAATATGGAATCATATTCGCTCTTACTGCTTGAACTGCTTTCGTTATGCCAGCTCTAGCACCGGCTACAATACCTAGGGCTGATAAACCAGCAAGAATTGGAATGAGTGCTACTATTCCACCAATTTTAGGAATTGGTATGATTCGCGTTGTGCAATTTTTTTTCTCCACCTACCTTTTAGTGTAATTTCAGCTGCTCTTTTAGAATTTTCGACAACAAATTCATTTCCTTCCGCTTTGTGTAGATCATCACAGACTTCCTGAACAACTCCAGAACAAAGAGCTATTGCCTTACAATATTTCAAAAATTATTTGGTTTTTTTTTCTCAAAAGGACGCTTTTTTATGTATGTGTGACTGCTTAGATGGTGACTGGCAACCCATACTAAATCGCCGTTTTCCCTTTATTATATTCGTAAACAGCCAAGCGGCTTCTTCCTCTCCAATAGAAGCAACTTTTGCTTTGAATCGATTCCAAAAACTTTCTGCAAGCTCCTGATCCACTATGTGTCTAACTGGCAGATTGTTGAGATTCTGTTACTATGCGATATCGCGTTTTTTGCATGCACAATTCTGTTCATTGACACCCGAATCACCCCTTACCAATCTTTTCTGCAATTTGGTGCTAGTATCGCAATTCGAATAGTAGATTATTATTGAGTTTGATCAATCCTCTACCAGTTTTATTTTAATGCAATTTAGATCTGCATCGGCTCATAATCCCCGTTTATGTGGGTGGTGGATCGGAAAGTGGTGTCATGGTTCTTAACTTCTACTATCTATTCGCTGTCAGATTTTTCGTTCTTCTAATTGCGGCAAGACATGTTTTTTCTGCTGATTTCTCCCCTGACTCATCCTCTAGGAATACAATTTGCAAATGTTTTCTTCATTAGAATTTTCTTTATTAACCTAAATATGAGTATTTACGTGAATTATAAGCTCCAATTAAAGGGTTGGAATTTTACAGTTTCGCCAATAATGCAGCGGAAATAGTAGAGCCGTCAGATGCCGATACCGATTCAATATTCATTTTTGCTTCTATCTAGTCTGAACATATCCACGAGTCCCGATACTATTGATTCAAGATAATGCAAATTCAATTGTGATGTTCAAACATGATGATAAGAATCTCCGACCACATGTCACCAGATGTGACATATAAGCAATTTCAACATATTTGTGCAAGATGTTGAGAAGATAAGTATGCATTTTCAGTAATTGACAACGATCGAGAAATGCTAGATGGACGTTATCGAAAAGGAGTCGATGCTTTCATTTATCCTTGACGTTCATGAAACAATTGAATCAGTTGAGTGCTAGATAGTATAAACAACACTTCATCATACACATTCTTGGAGTTAATACATCATGAACAGAAAAATGATGATGAAATATGTTTAAAAAGAAAGTTAATTGAAGCAACGGATGTCGTTCGAAAAAAAATCAATTATATCAAGAGTAGTCGCACAAGTGATCAATCAACACTCGAGAAACTTTGTGAGCCAATAATAACACCTTTGAAAACAATACCTGTCAATGCTGGAGGAGAATCTCAAATGAATTACGTGATGCAGAAAACACAGAGGGTTACACCACTCACCGCTAAAACTATAAATAAAAGTGAGTTGAAACCGAAATTTAAAGGGTCTTTTTCAAAGGATCTCTATTGAGATCTGATTTAGAATCACCTAATGTACTTGATAATGGTGATGAAGTAAAAAAGCATATACAGAAGTTACTATCAGAAAATCCTTCATACGATACAGTCTTTGGAATACACATAAACACTGAAACGGGAAATTTACAAATGGGGGTAGCTGATGTGAAGTTCATCGATGTGTTAAAAAAAAAATGGCAAGTAAAACTATTGCCACTTATCAGGGCACTCCAAAACTATATAAATTGATATTTATGAAAGTACCATCGCAAAATATCCTCTATATGGCCATTTACGATATACACAAATTTACAAAAGCAGCCCATGAATACAATGAGAGAAAACAGGGTCTACTATCGAATAATTGGAAGAAATATCGAGAAATAATCCTACTACTATTATCCAATAAAAACCCACATCAAAACCCTAGTAGAGGGGGTGCCAGCATATTCAAAATATCCACTCGAAAAAATATATCAGGAATAATTATATATATTATATTTATTGGGATAAACTCGATGAATTGGTTGGTCTCCTTCAATTACTTTGGAGTTCATGAATGGCTGGTCACGATAATGAAATATTGGCAATAATTGAGGATAAAGGATTAGCCCATTAACCGATGTATGAACACGATGTATGAAACTGGCTCAGTTACTAAGAGATGACCTAATGCATTGGAAAAGTGAATTGGCGTTATAACTGAGTTGGTTGATATTTTTACTGAACGAGTTGTTGAAGTTGAATCAGTCGATAAATCATTAACTTTTTATCACCTTGAAGAAGCCATATACCTAGGAGTAATATGAGTAATGCAAAACGGCAGGTTGTGAAACAAAAATATAAGCGGGGCGTCGAAATTTTCCCGTCGAAAGACAATAATAAAGGAATTATCGGAATTGTGTCAGATGAATTTGATGGAAATGCAACCATATGCTGAAGAAAATGACGATCATGTCCCAAGGAACTTACAATTTGATCACGGTACCGAATTCAAAATGTTCATCGTCAATGAGAGAGCGCCATATCAATAAGATAGACTGCGATTACGGAACGAGTTATCAGAACTTTGAAAAACTGGCTTTATGAACATTTTCACTTCAGGGCCACTACAGATGGTTGAATATTCTTCCTAAGATTACCAGTCAATATAACAACAAAGTTCATCGGACCATTGGCATGAAGCCCGCATAGGTAAAACCATCTACGAAATTGACAGTTCATGCAGGACCAGAGAAGCAGCATGAAAAACGTGAAAAAAATTAATCTTAAATTAGAGATATGATGCAAATCAGGAAGTATTAAAGCGTATTTGAAAAATGTTAGATGGCAAACTTCATAACTGAACTTTTCCAAATTTTAAAAGTAAATAGAAGAGAACCTATAACTCATGCACTTGAAGATGTTAACGGATAGCCAATAAATCAATTGAATAAAATCAATGATCCCAATACAAATTTGTTGAAGCGAGCTTCGAAACGAAAGAACTCATGGATCAATGAAAGTGTAATATCATTATAATTTTGCTTGATGGAGAATAAAAGATAATATTACAAATTGAAATTTCATTATAGACTTTCTGAAACTCTGGAATCTATTATTCTGAATATCTGAACATCACTCAGTATATAAGAGCACATCAAGATGAATTCCGAAAATATTGCCGCTGTATTAACTAGGATATCTCTTGATGACGAAAATAATTGAACAGATGATCAGTTATTGAATGGGGATATAATGGCCCTAACAACATTCCACAAGGGGAGGGAAATATGAAAGAGGAAGCTGAGATCACTAAAGACGAGGCAAATATTGAAGGCAGAATATCGTAAATGGTGAGGGTGACCTGAATGGTGAATTTATTTTCAATAAAAAAATCAGTTTAGTAAATACTTTCATTATTTATTTTTCAGATTCAGGTGTAGCATTTGGAACTTAGTTTTGTACTATAAATATAATTTATTCTAGATATGATGCTAGAGATGACTAAAACATAACAATATTGAAGGAATGAATACTACTGCAACCACACAGTACTCCGTTTACAGCAACCAAAGTATATACGCACCCCTTTCAATTTCTTCTTTGAAAATTCAAGTATGGCAAAATATTCACAACAACCTTAAACAGGTTTTAGTATGTATACACCGAAAGAATGAGCGATTATTCGATGAGGATAGGATGGCCGCTGCCGTCTATATAATCCAAGGAGGGATCAGGAATAGAATCAGTCTATGAGAACTGAAGATGGTGGTGGGCTATCCTTGATTAGGATTGGTGGGTCAGGAGAATCTTCATCGTCAGAATTATTATCATCCGTCTCCCTATAAAATACGTTCCACATCACTGATGGCACCTCATCATCATCCCACAGGTCATAATACAGGTTAGTCTCCGAATCATGACCCGCTTCATTGAAGTTGGGATCCGATGAGTCGTTATCGGAGAGGTTCGACTCATCGGTGCCGGTAACGTGCAGCCCCTGCAGTCTTCTATCAGGCCATCCTTTAGGCTGTTCGTAGTGATGAGGTTCGGTGTTGAAACCAATTGTTAGGCGACCTTCTGGGCTCCAGAAATGCGTAGAGCTCCGTGGTGGAATCTGCTTCCTGGTATGATGCTAACATGTTGAAGACAGCTAACCAACTGAATACTTCATTGGATACTCCTCACTTTCATACTTTTGAGACGGGGACGAGAAGAATGGGAATGAAGTGGAATGAATTGTTCACAAGATGGATCCCTATTGGTATTTTTTTCCGTAATGGTAGCTATTCCGCTGCCAGCACGAGTGGTTGGCACAAGTCTTAACTTCTGAGGGTTGTCGCTCGTAGTAGTGCGACAGCTGCTTAACGGAAAAACATATTTTAAACAGACAGACAGACAAATCTCATTCACAGTTACCATTCTATTACAATAGTTGCACAATTCCTAAACTGCACTTGGTTGGGAAAAATCCGCTCTGGTCGTTTTACTGGAGGGCCCGCATTATCATGCAGCTTGCAGGACTGCATTTGATGACGACGTATGTTATCTTTACGGCTGTAACTTTCACCACACCTATCACAGTGAAACATATTTGTAAGGATATTCAGTACGCGCGATAACAAACTTACTCTTGTGAGTGAGTGGCCCTTCTTTAATTAGTTCTTCTAAAAAGTGGGGTGGGGGAGAGCTTACATAAGAGCACACAGCAAAGCCTAATGATATTGTAGGTCACCCAGTCAAATTAAAAACGCACTTCAATCTCCATACATGCGGCTGAAGGTCGTTCAAGGTCGAATTATTCGCGTCAATCAATACAGGTCGTTTAAGGTCAAAATAAGGTCAAACCCAAAACACATCATGGTCGTCTTGACTGCATCGTGTGACGTATGCAGAGGTCATTTCAAGGGTAAAAATGGTGGAAGGTTTCGAAATCGGCATAAACCAACTACTAACGCGGAACCTCTCTGAACAGTACACATATAGTTTGTCTCAGTAGAAATTTTTCATATGATTATTTTCAATTAATATCAATTTCGACTTGCATTCTTCTTTGATTTAGATATTTTAAACCTTTGAGAAGAAGCCATTATAGTCAAGTTTAGTCAAGAAAATGTCGGATCCACTCAATGAAATACTTGAGACAGATCGCAAATTATTGCCAGGGACCTTTTATTGGCTTTATAACCTAATTCACATGTTGAATCAAAATAGTCTCAATTATGTCTGATACTAAACTGCGGGACTGTAGGAGTGCCTCGTTTCGTAAAATAATTGTTTATTTACATTTCGGGGTGTTTTGAAGAGCTGTCTTTATGGTTTTACAATGAGCTATTTTTTGTGAAATGCCGTTACGATTGAAGTAATTTAGAAATCCTGAAACATTTCAAAGGATAGCGATCTAATCAACACATTGATAATCCACATCAGAAAACGCTTTTTTCCCATCTTAGGTCTTATCATTGGTACTAGGTTGAAACACGAATGCATTGCTGGATTAATCGATCCTTGAAGGATATACCTGAGTAATTGAGGGCGATGACATTTCCTCTAACGATGACGTCATATATGGTATTGACAGAGAAATAAATACATTTCGTTAGTTCAGACTTCCAATGTCTAATACGATATACGAAAATATATTTTTGAAAATACTTTTTTGAACAAATACAACGTTACAGTTCAAACAAGGTAACAAGAATGCATGATTATTATATTAACAATAATTTATAAGTTTGGTTTTGCCGGATATTATGGAACAGCGGATGTAACTATCCCTGAGTGATGCTGGGTCAGCGAACTCGGGTTCATAACTACTCCATCCCTAAGACGAAAACAAGAGGGATACTGGTTTGTTTTCCGTATTTTCGGTATAGACGGGTCCTTCTTCTTTCATGGGGGTGGTCCTTTTTTCATAAAATTTCCAGATTGCGAAAGCAGCGGCAGCAACCATCAAGAGGGTTATAAGGATGCTTGCAGAACTGGAGACTGCAGGGTGAATTACTTTTGTGTCCTGGATTTGAGAAACTTGGCATCGTCTTGAAGTTCATGAATTTTTTTCAGGTCTATAAATTTCAGGAGAAATTTTCTGGGCCTCTCACAATTTCTTTTTTGTTCTATAATTTGAAATATCCGATTGTGATTCCGCAGTTGAATGGTATTTCAACAAGGATGAGTTCTCCTATGAGTGTGAATTCATCGCTTTGGCAGGTTTCCAGGATTTTCAGGGGTTTTTCATCTGGGATAACTAATATGTGTTGACTGGTTGGCTGCGTAGACTCCGGCGGTGCCCAATTTGAATTGTCGGTTACTTTGATAAGGACTGCTATACAACCGTCTGTTTGTGGAAAATGTATAGCGAATATAAGTTTATTTTCTGAAAAGGTAACCTATGTGCCAACTAATTGCTAATTTGAGATATAACTTTCAAATTGAGGAATCCTGTCTTTATTGTATAATGAAGATAGATGCCCCATTATCTTT
>WOGN01004413.1:0-14127 GCA_015342105.1 Leptinotarsa texana
CATATGAACGACAACTCTCAGAAGTTTAGAAACTTGTGCGAGCTAAGGACTAACGAGGTCTTACCTTTTATCGTGTGATTCCTAACACGGTTGCAGAATCTGACCTGAAAGACCACTCACTATACTAACTAATCGGCTTCGTTAAGAAGCTGGGTTTATTTGACCGAGTTTGAATAGGTGTGAGCCTCAATAAACCCTTGCGGGTTGCGGTGGAGGGGCGAATAGACTCACTCACTTTGGACGTAACCTAACCTGCCTCGTGAAAAATAATATTCGTGCCTAGTACACGTAAAAGTTAAGTAAATGATGGGTTGTCTATTCGACTGTAAAGTGTGAATTTGGCCGGCCTCTAAACATGACGCTCGGGGCATAGTCCCCGGCTTGCCTCCCTCATAGATCCGGGCCTGCGAAGTACTCTTCTTGACGTGTCAACTGAAATTGTTCATTCTTTTCGCTTTAGCTTGGATTGGGAATAACATCCCTCATCGAGGATCAAGAGATAAACATTTTCATAGACCGGAATAAAATAAAACACTATTTTCAATTTTTTATAATAACTCTTTTTAATGAATGGAATCAGACATATGCAGTATTCATGTAAACCTAACATCACATACTGTATACTAATGTGAATTAGTTTTATGTAATGATATATAAATATAAATTATATTGATCCTCAATATCTTTTCTAACTGAAAATAACTGAAAATAACAAATATTTTTAAACCATTTTCGGTATTTAATGTAAAATAGAAAGTTATAAATAAATATTTGTTAAACATTTGAAGCAATGTCCAACAACTTGGAAAAAAAAAACCTGCATTAGTCAGAACTATGATTTATAAAATGAAACGGATTCTGATAGTATTGATACGATATATGTCGGACACGTAGAGTAATTGTGGCAAATCTTGCAGATATAATTATGCTATGCAATGCGTAAATTACCCTTGAAAATTCCAATGGAAAATCTATTAATAATAAAAAGGATAGATAATACTCCATAAATTATGTTATCAGAAGTTAAACGAGATGGATGACTAATTGAACCGGGAAAAACGTATTGATCTTGTAATATCCAAAACACTGCCAATTATTAGTGCCTTTTTCGAGTGTAAAGAATATCTGAAAACTCAAAAGACGACTTGTATATAATGCTTTCTTTCTAATCTTTGGTATCCGGTTACAACTTGGGGAATATGTTGTAAAAAAAACTGCAAAAACGATTACTGCACAAAATAAAATATCAAATTCCAACAGAAACTATTTAGCAGGAAACAAATATAATTCTAAAGATTCTAAAAATAAACCAAACTTCTTGTAGAAGGTTACAACAAATCAACAAAAAAGCAATAGTTTTTTCAGTTATATGAATAGTATATATTCTTATAATACCGGAAAAATTAGCAATAATCACCTTCACTCACCAAATGTAAGAAAAAACTAATCTCTGAATGGTCCAATGAACAGATGTATAGAAACTCACAAGTTATTCCTCTCAATATAACTAATTTTGATAATTACAGCCAATCTAATCTGGAACCTAGTACTTATATATCAGAATTGTAGCAATAAATATTCAAGCTGTAAAAATTATCACACTCTAGTACCTGTTATTATAGTACCAGCATTATTTAACAGAGATCAAACCATGTCTGAAGAATATCGAGGAAAGTTACTAGAAATGAAATATTTCGAAATAAATCTCTCCCAACTACCTACACCTTAGTTTCTGGTGAATGCCTGCTACAGGTGATCTACTCAAATAATCTTAGCATGGTTTTGCTGCTGGATGAACAAGAATCGTATGCAAGACCATGCGAGGCATGGCTGTTGATTTAATTCAATATCCAGCGTGGTGTTCCATGTTTATATGTTCTAAGCTACAAAATTCCACCATTATCTATATGGAAGACATTTTACACTACTAACAGATTACAAGCCGCTAGGACGAATATTCAGTAAAGACCGTGAAACACCAAAGATTGCTAGAGATAGGCTTCTCAGATGGGCCATGACATTGACACAATTGTCTTCGGGTGATAACCGAAGACGATTGTGGATACTAACAATCGAAACGTCGTGACATAATTTGGTTTGGAAACCTCTTTAATTTTTTTCAATTTGTTTTTCATTTTTGCTAATAATAATTTTTTAATCTTTATTTTTTTCCAGCTTTTATTAATATTTTAATTTTATTTGTTCGGTTGTAGCTTGTATGTTAATTTTTTGTAAATTCAGTTTTTGTTTAATAAAATTGTTATTTTCGGTTAACTTTATTAATTTTTGTAATTATTTTTTCAGGGTTTTCAAATCAATTTATATTAGATTAGACAATGGACGTCCGTACTGCTGAAATACACCACAAAACATTGTCAACCACCTTCAAACAAACGTTCAACATTGAACTCGAAATTTCAAAATTAAGTCATAATGTTTTGTTTTAATTTCAATGACATTTCTTTTATTGAACAATTTACTTAACGACGGATTCATATCATTACTACTATTCACTTGGATAGTATTATGGACCCTTTTTTACTGCTGTTTGTTTGGACTGAATTACTCAACACTTCTGAGTAACACTTCGTCAGTTCAAAATTTCCAGCGTTTTTCTTTTCACTTTTAGAGTGAAATATTCACTTTTAGAGTTGAACTACATTTTGAGTTCACAAAATCCCCTTCATAATAGACGCGCACCTCAAATTAGGTGTGTTTATGTGTCACTCCATACACGATGTGATTAATTTTCGTGTCCTGAATACAACAACAAAGGGGAAGAATGGAATGCATAGAAAATGATTGATGAAAAAACTTTGTGACAATACCGAAAAGAAGGGTCTTTATGAAATTTCCTATGACATTTACCCTGCTCAAGTATATTTATGAACAGCACAGGAAAGTCTGACAACATGAATTGTGGTTTGTACGGGGTGTGAAATTTTGACGTGAATGGAAAGCTTTGGAGAATATTGAATCATTCAGATCTCTTTTGATAAATTGGAAATGTTTTTAATTGTTTCATCAGCGAATGGAATGGTGCCGAAAATAAGATGGAACATATACCGTAGAAGTGTAATTCTGAGTCTAATAGGCTGGTAACTTCTGAAGTAGTTGTGTAGTGAAATACGTGTCGCGATTTTTTTTAAATGGTAGACATTCAGAGTGGTCCAACGAAAAGTAAGCATCTTGCTTTTTTTCTTTTTCTGCAACTTAACGCAAAAATGCTCAGACAGGTATAGTTTGCTTTTGAGGGGTACACATTTTAGATGTATTTTTCTACCTGTGCCTTCAACCCCCTAGCGAGGGTCAATAACAACCCTGAAATTTTATATGGAAAGTGAGGTCGAGTGACATATCGTTTGAAAGGGCACAAAATTATCTTTCCAATGATATCTAATTTGTTATATTTCACTCAAACGTGTAGATATTATGAAGAAAAACAACTACAACCCAGTACTTTGAAATGTGTAATTGATTTAGTAGAATCCTACTTCAGCAAGTGCCGAAAATGTGAACCATTTGCTTCCATACAATAATACACATTTTTTCAAATCTATTCCTAACATTCTGTAGCCTATCAGGTGTTATACTCCTGCACTCTGCTGTAATTCGTTGGCGAAGATCTTCTATAGACTCGGGCTGCGTAGCAAAACATTTATTTTTCAAGTGTCTCCAAAAGAAAACATCTAACGGCAATAAATCAGGTGACTTGGCAGGCAATTCAATTGAGCCTCTCCTTCCCATCCACCGTCCAGGAAACCGGTCATCTAAAAACTCTCTTACCGGAGCAACATAGTGAGGGGGTGCTCCATATTGCTGGAAATGAAGCCGATCATCATTATGATTTTGGTAATTTTTAATTATTTCTGTTATGACAGGATCAATTGTATCTTCAAGCATGTTCAGGTAGACCTCACCAGTTAAATTCCCAGGAATCAAAAAGGGGCCTTACGATATGACTACCTAATATGCCACACCAGACATTGATTTTTTGAGGGTACTGGGTATGGATCTCTCGGAATGAGTGTGGGTTACTGCCATTCCAGTAACGGCAATTATGCCTATTCACAGCTCCATTAAAAAAAATGTACTCTCATCGGAAAAAAACGTGTTGCATAATAGGTGCGGATCGTCAATTAGTAGCTGGCTCAGTGGTTCACAAAATTGCAGCCTCCTATCAGGATCATCTTCATTGAGTTCCTGTACTTATTTAATTTTGTACGGATGGAATTTATAGGCTTGTAATATCCATATTATGGACGAATGGGAGATACCTGATGATCTAATTCAATATGTTCCAAAACAGCAACTTCCACTGCTTCATTTCTGATCGGTTTCCGTGGCTGGTGTTTCACATTACAGACAGATCCGGTATCGACAAACTTTTGGCAACGTACCAATTATTCACATTTTTCCCGGGATGACTGTTATTAAAGAAACGAGCAGTAAGTCTAGCACAACTATTATGTTGATAATAAAGTTTTACAATTTCAACTCGTTCAGGAATGGAATGAACCTTTCTCACAGTAAAGTTGAAATAATTTCTAAAGCAACCGAACTGAATCAATGAACTTTTGCCTAAATATTTTTGTACTCTTATCTGCTGTTGTTATTTGTACCAAAAAACGCATGTGAGAGATTGAGGAATGTAGTACTGATGAAAATACCGTTTTTCCACATTTTCATTAAAACCAAAAATATCGAGTAAATGTTCTTGCTTTTTTTATAACTATTCAAGTAAATACAACAAATTAGGTATCATTGGAAAGAAAATTTTGTGCCCTTTCATATGATATATCACTTGACCCCACTTTCCATTCAAAATTTTAGGGTTGTTACTCACCCTCGCTAGGGGGATGAAGGCACAGGCAGAAAAATACATCTAAAATGTGTCTTCCTCAAAAGCAAAATTGACCTGTCCGAGTATTTTTGCGTTAAGTTACAAAAAGAAAGAAAAAGCAAAGTGCATACTTGTCGTTGAACCAGTCTATATGTTTTCATTTTCCATTTCAATATATGCACATTATACCAGAGTCAGACAGAATAATGGAAAATGCCAAAAATTAGATTATCCGGGTATGAAATACATGAGTCTCTGCTCTTTGTAAACTTATAAAATTATTAAGTGGGACAGTGAACAATACAATAACAAATATAAATTAAATTATTCTGGGTAGTACATTATTCTATCAGCTATCTAGAGTAAATCAGCCGGCGGACTGAGGCGGCAGCTCATTAACATCGAAAAACTCGTGTAGTGAACATCGTGTTAGTACAGTTGGTGAAGAAATTGTTTCAAGTGGTGAACTGTGGGTTATTTGTAGTATTTTGAAATGACTCGAGTAGCAAACATGAAAACAAGATTTCTAGTGGACAAAACAGGTACTTCGTGAAGATCTTATTGAGAGTTATGCAAGCGAAAGCAACGACATATGGAAAAAGAACTTCTTTCGCGAAGCTGATGAGTAATAGTAATGATAAGCAAAATTGTAACCAATATTGCATTTCAACTTTGAAGGTTCTGGAAAGAGAAGTTGAGGTTTACGTGCGAACTGTATAAAAAATCGAATCAGAGGTGGAAAGAAATTGTGAGAAAAAACTTCAGAATGAAATGAATTTATCAAAAATCTTAAAATCAAGAATGTCAAAAACAATAAAGATAAAACTCCACTATCGAATATATCGTGAGTAAACAAGTTGACTTGTGGTTCTTGTCCAAAATATTATATCGGACAAACCGAAAGAACTTCCTCCAAAACAATGAAAGAGCATAGGAGTAGTTTCAGAAATGGGAAGACAAATTCAACATTTGCGAATCATCTTTTGACAGAGGACCACTAGTTCTGAAGTGAACCATTTGGTATATTTAGAATATTCCTTATTCGAATACATCTTTAGATGCTTCGCTTCATGATCAACTCGAAGATTTTATTGAATAACTTGAGCATTTCCTGAAAAACTGAGTCAAATAATGAATTGAAATGATACATTTTCCTCAACTCCGAAAGTTGGAGGTATATTCACCATCTCTATTCCTCATTCCGATGAATTTTTTTTATTTAAATTCTAATATCGAAAGTTGAGTCATAAACAGCGTTCTTCTGATCAATGCCACCCTCGTTTTAAGAATTATTTATGGTCACGATTTCGATTACAAGTAATGAGTACCCAGTTTTTCATAAAAATTCTATGGCGATCATAAATTTCATTTTAATTCATTAGCGATCACGTGGGTGACATTCGTTTTTCATCAGATGGGTAATAAAGTGTTTAAGCGACCCTTACTTATTATTCAAACTGAAAATCACTTATTTCATCGGGGTATCGTTTTGAATATTGTATAAAAATTTATGAATTTTACGGAGAGTATTAAGCATTTTTATTGCACTCTTTTGGGTATTTTTGCCTTTCAGAAAGTTAATGTGTACAAAGGAAACTTTTCAGTCCATTTCGATGAGGTAGAGTAGAGAATCGGAATCGAATACAAAATGTTTCTTTTTCCAAATTATTTTGTTTGATTCTCTACTAGCCCCTTTTGATACTTCATTCACTGAAATTTCAGCTTCAGCTTCTTTTTTTCTCTGGTCTCATGTCCAACATCATTTGCGATAGTTGTTTGCTCCACTTGAGATTGTGTTATATTGTCATGATCATCGCTTTCCATATCACTGAGATTGTGTTATATCGTCATGATCATCGCTTTCCATAACACTGCTATGATCCTCAGAATGCGGAACATACGCTGGATCGACTAAACTATCGGTATCAGAAAAATTCTCGTATACGTCATCACTAAACGTCCGATTATTAGCAATGTCGGCTGGTTCCTTTTCAGGCATTTTCTCCTACTCGACATCTGAAACAATAACGAAATACCTAGTTCATGTATCAATTCCCATGGTATTGCAAACTTGCAACAGTTTTTTTAGGTTACTTGATTTTTTCTGCTGTAGAAATTTGTACAGTCACATCATATTACTGTAAAGTACATACCTTATTCAATCTAAATTCACTTTGGAACAAATGAATTCAAAAAAATAACTAATATAATCCTTATTTTGGTTCACTCGGTTAACAGAAACATGTGTACTGTCACTAATGATCCTTTCCCGCGTTCACTAAACCCTCACCAATGCCAACTGAACGCGATAAAGTCAATGAGTAGGTTTTCAAACTTGTAACAACATGACTTCTATAAGTGAATTGGAAGATACTTCTTCATACTTGTTCATTTTGTGAAAATTCATGTTCACTGAGGATACACTACAAAAACACACTAGTCACACTAGTCACAATGAAGAAATATCGAGGAAAATAGACAAAAGTGTGTTTTTGTAGTGTCTTGTTGCAAATATGCAACAAGATGAAACGAAGGGTTAACTTATACTTCAGACTCAACAACAAGTGGTGGTTATGCTATCAAATTGTAGGTTCAACATAGCAGGGCTATCTATTGATTACTTACTCAAACTAGTCAACAGATATCTGTTAAAATCGTTTGGAGTTATAAGATAATTGTGAATATCAATGAATAAAATAATATGACGACTATAAATTACAATGTAAGCACTCATATCTTTCTAGTTGGATCAAACTGCACAACGTGACGTGACGCCAAGGAAGCTGCTGGACTGAGAATTTTTGGACCCCGTGGCACCTACGGCCTGATGACTTCGACAATTGCGGAACATGCCAAACATTACACCCATGCCCAATCCCTAAAGAGATGGGATGAAATCAAAGGATGCAATCTTTCGAAGACTACCCTGAGCTACCCTGGAAAGCTGGCGCCGAAGAAATATCTGGCGAGACCAAGAGACATCTACTCTTAACAGTAGAATTCCTGACTGGCTGGTGTCAACTAAGGAGACACCTCCATAATATGGGGCTATTAGACACACCTCTATGTAAGATGTGTGAACAGGAAGATTGGATGTCCTATGTGGGTATCCGGAGTTATCGTCAATAAGGGAGTGTGTGTTTGTGTGTTCGGCAAGTCTTGGCCTACACCTGTGATATGTAGGAGATGTCCCCCACTGCCCTGTCCACCTTCCTGGAAAAGACAGAATGGATGATGTCCTAGGAGGACAACTCCTCGGGACTATGTACAATGGATACCTGAGTACCTCCCTATTCTACAGATACAAAATCATGAAAAGCCACTATAACATAGCCTTATTGGAACGTTTGAAAAACCAAATAGCGAAAGAACGGCCTCTTTTGATAATAAAATGGTGATTCATCAAGACAATGCAACATGTCACCAATCGATGAAAACTATAGCGAAGTTGCATGAATTGGGTTTCAAATAGCTTCCGTATTCACCCAAGTAAGACCCTCATGAACTTGTTCCTGTTCTAATACCACAAAAAAATACTCGCTGAAAAGAAACTTAGCTACAATGGAATGGTGATCATCGGAACTGAGGCTGATTGCCTCTAAGGCAACTATACTGAATCGAATTTCATCCTAGAATTTTTTCTTGTTTTCTTTGTTACGTTCACGTAAATAGATACAAGTTTTGCGCAGATTTGTCAAATACTTTCTATGGTACTGGAAACGTTTTCCACGTGGGAGGAACTCGACCAGTTACCCAGAAATAAATCAAGTCCATGAGTTTTGAAACAAACCCAAATGAAAACGTGCTAGAAAACAAAATTAGTCAAATATTGTTTCAATGTTTTATTAGAAGAATGAGAAAATGAATGTCAAAGCCACATTTCCAATGAAAAACTCACAAAGGCATCAGTGACTGCTACCTGGAAGCACATTGCTCATTTCACCAATAAGCTAATATTTTTAAAAGCGCCTCCGACAAAAAACAACTAATTTGAATGAAAGCTTTCTGGATAATTCATCGTGAAATACTCAGAACACTCCCACTAGTCGGAATTTGCAAGGTAATGCTCATCGACTGCATGTTGCAGAGGTAGCTTTTTCGGAAATTAGAACGGATAGAGAGAAAACTCTGCTATAAGTTCTGGTTGATTACCGTGAAATTTGTTGATACTTCATCAGTTGGTTGATCAGTGATTTGCTCAGAGGAATCTGTTTACTCCTCATTATCGATAGCGAAGGGAAAGATGTTATGCTTCAGCTAACCGAGAGCTTGTTATGGATTCAGAATGGCAAGTGCTGCGGTTGGGTTTTTGGATTAATGAGCCTTCCGCAAATTGAAAGTATGGGAAGACACCAAAAAATCACAGGAATGTTGGAAGTACACAGATTTTCATTGACCTTTCTGGGGATTTTCATCTTTCACAATCTGTGAAAATGATGAATTATTATGAAGAACAAATACCAAGCCTATTGAAAGAAATTAAAGATGGAAAGACATCCCCAAAAAAAGAAAACAACAAATCATAATGACTCGTTTGCGTACTGGACATTCAAAGTATATTCACGAACACTTACTGAAAGGGAAAGAAGAAAATATCTGTTATACGTGTGGGGTGTCAATTTTTGTTAAACATTCTATGGTGGAGTGTCCGATCTTGGTGGATGAACGACTGAAGTACAATATTAGTACAAATATAAAGACAGCTTTTGGTGTGAACTGTAACTTCACAAACATACTCGGATACTTTTCTAAAATTGATTTACTCAATAAATTGTGGTATCCCAAGTACCAGACAACGTCTCTTTCTTATCCCAATGTTATTTGAATTCGTAAAAACATGATACGATAATGTGAGTGATAATGTTATGATATATGATGGAATCGGCCGATAATTGATGGAACTCCATAACTAACGTATTCTAAAAACAATTATTATATAATTTTCATTAGATAATGAAACAAGTGTTGCGTTTTTGTAAAACTATCTAGTAAAAATCAAACAATGAAGTGTTTTCACAATATATTTGATAATGTTATATATGAGTATATATTTAAATATATATAGTTTTTTTCTATATTGCTAATAACCCCTGTGGTGGATGCAACGATAATTTTGAATGAGAAAAAAAATAGCAAGCCTCTTGTTCAACCCAATAAGTTACTGTGTAAATTAAGTTTCAACTGCTAGTTATCAATGAATTATGTTGCATAATTTTGCTTGTGAGAGCACTGCAGAAATATTCATTTCGACATTTCAAAAGCCCAAATGTGCTTTTGTCTTTAGACTTGTGAAAAATATATGAATATAACTCTCCTCACTGTTTTCTTTATTTCTTTTAATTTTCAAACTATCACAGGAAGTTTCAAATGTGGCATACGTCGATAGTGTCATTGAAGAAGAGTCACATTTGGAAGAATATAATATATCTCTCATTTGGCACCTGAATCACTCTACTGATAGAAGATTATCGAAGGAATTTGCAGAAGTGATAGTGAAAACTATCAATTCAATCAAAAGTCAATTGTCCAGAGAAGAAATGCTTAGATGGTGAAATATTTGTCTAAAATCAGTAACATTGATTGGAAATTATTAGGATTCAAGCAAGTGGGAGAAATGGGTGGATTGCTTGAAACAAACACATTCCACCTACTGCCTTAGAAAGTATAAATGGTGTGTTGAACTATCAGCTGAGTCAAATGAACTTTTTCATATTGTGTTTGTGAATCAGGTCAGTAAGTGTTATTAGGTCACTTTTGAATAATACGCTATTATTCTTCCGCGACAATTGAAAAGCCTTTCAGTTTCGAGTTTGGAGTATCTACCTAACTGAGTGGTACTGTTTGGAGTCTGTGAAGTCATCAGGAGTTTGAATTCCTTTCTGTGCATGGTTTGCGACCATGAGAGAAAAGAAGTTGAAGCGTTTCTCTCGAAGGCAGCTGCTCAAGCGACTGATGAATTCGGTTTCGTTTTGGACACTGAACGCAGTGATCACAATCCTGTCACCAAGTTGAAACCCATTCAGCGAAAGGCCTACAGGGAAACAACTCCTGCGGCAACATGAGGATAAGCCAATGTAAGGTCTTCTTCAACAACATTGAAAACTTTGACTCATCAAAGCGCTTTCCTCAGATTGACTGAGCGGAAGTCTGAAACTGAGGGGTTCAACATTGACAGCCAGGTTGGTATTTTCGATACCTCAGTATACAGCAGTCGCGTGGTGGGTGAAAATGTTTCTGACACCAGATGCGAGGCGTCTGAGACCCTAATTGCACTTGCTGTCAAAATGTCCATCATGTCCACCAATATCCATGGATATAACGTGGCACGATGTGTGTTTCTCTTTCGAAAATAGCACATTTACTGGTGTTGCTCTAGTGAAATTGGGTTCACCATGGATGGGCACATGATTTTTGGACCCAAATTCTTCTCAACCACTATCTAATAACCAGTATTCTGTTTTTTCCATTCGTGAACTCAGCTGTCAAATCCTGAGTCCTAATAACTTTTATTGTTCCCATCCAACAACTCGAATTATGTATACAAATCTGATATATCTACCAATAATGCAAACCCCATAAGAGAAACGTTAGCCTTCATGGAACAGTGAATTTCAAGTTCACAACAATGATTGGAAAACTCGAACAATTCATATTTCACTGAAACGTGTTATCCCCAACTTGCACAAATATGTTCAACCACCTCTTTCAACCCACCGCATCTATCCTGTAAAATGGATGATGTTTGTTTGTGGAAGACGAACACCATTTCAATTTAGAAAACCCTGCAGCACTTAAGACATCGCCGGAACAAAGAGCTGCAGCCGAGTGCATTTTCCTTCATTCCATAAGAGCATTTATAAATATAACACAAACATAATTTAAATTTTAGAGCAGAAATTAAATTTCTTCCACCTCGTTTGTTCGTCTCCAGTGTAATGTAGATTTTTGGTGACGGTATGCTAGGCAAACGATCTGATGAAGGACCTACAAAAATCATCAGTGGCTGGCAATGAAGAAAATTGATTCAAATGAGAGGATATCCTGCTAATCACTCTATGAATGATTCGTGTGAAAGGTCCATAGAAGTTGTGCGGCTCTTGCGATAATAGCCTACTATATCTGTATCTTTTGTGGCATCGAAAAGTCACCGTTTTACGAAATTTATTCCTGACGTTTCGCTAGCACACATGGCTTACTTTTTCAAAGATGCCCCCTTCTTGAATACCCGAAGCGAACAGTTTTCTCACATATATTGGTTTCTGATATTTTTCATTCATTTTTAATCTTCATCACATCACTCCAAAATAATAACTGACATTATGAAAGCCTTATACATTTGTACGGACTTCCTTTGTCTAATATGATTTTGATGTGATTCGAAATCTATGAAAGAACATATAAAAATTAAAATGAATAGCTCAAATATCAATTATATCAAGCCATAAAGCGTTGAATGAAAATACAATAGAACGAATTAGATGGATCATCCCAGCTGGAACCAGCTGGATTTGTAACTTGTGCCATCATTCAACATCAACGATGAAGAACGTAGAGTTTCAAATGGCCTACGAAGAGATCACATCATCAAAATCCTATCTGCAGATAAGGAAACACTCCTATTTTGATGCATACTGATCTCTGCGAACAAAAGATCAAAAATGTTTTCCTGAAGCGTCCATACACGAATATTGTACGGGATCCTACTGTATAGATTGGAAAGAAGACGTACTAGACTTTGAAAAAACACCAAGTATATTTTTCATAGAAGGAATGATCATCCAACCAAAAATCCACAAGGAGGGTGTTCCGTTCAAACCGATCATTTGTACAAAATATTCTGCTTTCCAATACTTGCCCAGATTTTTGTTTCCAATTATACAATCACTAGAATGAGAAAATTCATCTTTTGTGAAACATTCTAGGCATTTTGTCAAATTACAAGAGGCAATAGAAGCCAGGGAGCAGGATCAAATGGATCAGTTTTGAATTGAATAGCCTTCACACCAATGTTCCTGACCAAAAAGCACTCAAAATCATACATAAAAAGTAATCCGTGAATCTGGACGAATAAACGATATTACCTAGAGAAGTGGTCATGGAATTACTAGGATGATGTGTAAGCAACTGCTATTTTCAACTGAAGTACCAATCCAATAGGATTGGTACTTTCATCAGTTATAGCCAACATATATATGGAATGGATGATCTAGAACCCCACAAGAAGCTCTAAGTCTGGTTGAGATACGTTAAGAAGACTTTCATATTTGAATTGAAGGGGTTATATTTTTTAGGAGTGATTAATTTTTGGGAAAGAAAGTTTTTGGCTTTCTACTACCCCATCTTGACACTTTCATATTATAGAACAATGGGAATACTGAATCACATCAAGAGCGTAAAACACTACATCACCTTCATCACCTACATCATATGAAGAGCCTCGTAAGGAAAAGAAGCCTTCACAACCAGTGCTTGACCATCCCTAGGTCAGAGAATTAGGAGAATTGGGTTCATGCATAACATCAGAACCTGTTTCAGATCTGGATACACCATCCGTAACAGCCTCACAAAAACCAGGCCACCAAACGCGGACTGCGATTCCGAGAAATGCATTCACCGGATACCCTGCGAGTGCAGAGAATCATACAACGGTGAAACTGAGAGGTCATTGAAGGAACACTGGTTTCAGAGAATGTTTGAAGAAGCTGCTCATATGTTGTCCAACTACACATTTAGCCAAGCTAGAGTAGAGATGTGCAACCGGGTGACCACTAAACCGGTGAAACGTAGAGAGGAAAGAGGAGATAGGTGGAAGCACTTGCATGACCTCGGAGAAATAGCCTAGTCGTCACCCAAATACGATTGGATGACGAAACGTCGTGAAGTAACCTGGTTTGTTTTTTATTTTTATTCAGTTCAATTTTTTAACCCCTTCAGTCCCTATGTCCACTGGTATGGACATTTATTTTGCCATGAATAAAACTCCATCTTTTGTGTAATGTGTGAATCATTCAAGCGCTTCACGAGTTCACTAGGATCTCGTACTGCAGTATCCTGTGAACTACCAAGCCATCTCTTCGAATTCAAACTAAATATACCATTTAGCATAACAAGTGAATCATGGCTACCTCATCGCGTCGTTACAAGGGTAAATTTATTACATTGTGATCGCTATAATTCGAATAAGTTCATGATTATACTTCAACTAAATGTTGAATAAAATTCATTGAATGTGATTGAATGAATACAGTTTGCAATTATTGAGAAATAAGTTGTACATAACCTAC
>WOGN01004414.1:0-14126 GCA_015342105.1 Leptinotarsa texana
ATTCTACCAAGTTTTACAAAATTATTTGAGCTAGCTATGTGTAATAACATTACAAATTTTCTATATAAGTGTAATATAATTAGCAATAACCAACACGGATACTTACGAGAGAAATCAACAAACAGGGATTTATTTTATCATTCAAATACACATAATTCAATTACAATCTTTGCTGATGACACTAATTTATTAATAGGCCGTGAAACATACCCTGAAGTAGTAAAGTATGGAAATGTTTAATGATACAAAAGAATGGTTTACTAGGAATAGGTTAATTTTGAATGAATCTAAAACTAATCAGTTACAGATAGAACGACCTCAAACTTTGAATATTGAAAACATTACTAGAAAATATTCAGAAGACACTAAATTTCTAGGACTTCATATTGATGAATTCTTGAAATGGAACAAACAAATTGATTATATAGCTAACAAATTGAGTAAAATTTCGTATGGACTAGGGATGGTTCACAAATATCTCAACAAAGAATCGGTAAAAATTTTATACTTTTTAAAATTTTGAGTCTGTAGCTAGATATGAAATCATATTTTGGGGAAGCAATAGTAATATAAATAAAATATTTATAATTCAGAAAAGAGCAATCAGAATAATGAGTAATTTGAAGTATAATCAATCGTGTAGAAATGTCTTCAAGAATAACGGGATAATGACGATATATGCTCTTTATATTTATGAATGCTCAATGTTTGTATTAAAAAATAGGCATCTGTTCTTTAACAATATTAATCAACATTCATATGAAACAAGAAGAAATGATTTTGTGCTCCCTATACATAGGTTAACCATTACAGAACAAACTCCTCATTACATGTCAATAAAGCTATACAATAAATTGCCTAATCCAATCAAAGATTTGAGGAGCATAAAGAAATCTAAGAAAGAAATAAAAAAAATATTTAATAGATTTAGAATCATATAATGTTAGTGGCTATTTAGACCAAACCGAATTAATAGAAATCCATATATTTATGAGTATATGTAGTCTTTTTTTTGTTGACATTATTTCATTCTATGTTGTTTATGTACAAGCTGTAATGGTCGGCATATTTTTGAAATAAAGATTATTGTTATTATTATTAATGCTACAAAAACCCAGGCATCGGTTTTCTCCAAGAAGATAAATGTCGCCAAACCGGATATAATAATGTCTGGTCAGACAATTCCGCTTTCTGCTTCGATAACTTTGTCGGGGGTTAAAATGGACACCAATATGTCTTGGCACAATCATGTCGCTGGAATTGCAAATGCTGCTACTCAAAATCTTGGAACACTGTTCTGAACCAGAAAATTATTCACACCTCAGCAACTTTTGATGCTTTATAAATCTCAGATCAGACCTTTGACCTTTGAAGTTTTGTTCCCATGTATGGAGCTCTACCCCAAACATACCCTGAAGTTGCTGGATTCTATCCAGAAAAGAGCCAACCAGGTAATTGGAGATAGATACTTTCACGGGAGGTGTTCAAGTGACTTGGCACATTTGATTCCACCAAGAGCAGTACATATCAGAAATATCCAACGGACTGTGGCTGCTCATCGTTTGAAGGTTCAATTCAGTTCACCACGAACTTCACTGTTTAAGAACTCTTTCATCTGGAGAACTGCGTTAATGTGGAATAGACTTCCTGAGAACGTTTTTCCAAATGAATTTGATCTCCAACGATTCAAATCCAATCTGAATCAGTACTTTTGCATAGGCACCGCTCTGATAGTGCCTTAAGGATTTTCCTGTAGTGCTTGTGTTTTGTGCTTGAAAAAAATACAATTATTAAAGACACAATGTTTGAATATCCAAACAGAGTACGTAAATAACTGACCTCATATTTTTCAACAATAGGATTTCATTATTGAAATCTATCATGCCTTGACATGTGTGTAGCATCGACTATACGTCGCTTATTCTTTTAGAATTCAATAAAATTGCTAATATTTAAAGTAATATTCAAATTTGAATTGTAGTTGATACATATTGTTGGTTTTCAAGGTGGAGTTTGAATTGAGCGATTATTGTCTTACTTTCCTGAGGTCATGCGAATCAGTAATGTGGCAATTTATTTTCTATTTCGGCCTCTTTTGTATTCTTTGTTTCCGTTCATTTTACTGATTTTATTTGATTTACTTAGTTGTCTAGTTGTTGTTATAATATTGATACCAAATTAAACGAATTTGTGTAGAAGCATTTATGCAAAGTATTAATATTCAGTTACAATCATATTTGAATATTTGATTTCTTCGGTTCATTTTGATTAGGACAGTCACTGAAATTATGAGAATGGTGCATAACTAGGCTTTGAGAGTAACATTAAGATGAAAAGTTCATGGGTGTCATAAAAAATCAAATAATTTTTTTTTCAATATTCATCTTGCATTTTTGCATACTTCCTAACCAATTCTCGAAAAACGTTTTTACCTTGATGTTGATATTTCAAAACATCAAAATATTGGAGTGAACAGAATGTTCGGACTCAATATTGCTAACAACATTATTATGTTTTTCAAGTGAATCTAAATTTTTTAGTATTTAGCCTAGAGTTGCCAGCTCTGAAATTTGTAGAACAAAACAGATTGTTTCATGCCATTATTTTTATTTTATGTATTGTTAACTAATATTGTTTGTTATTCGATTTTTTATTATTCCTAATCGGGGTTTTCCAGATAGTTCTAATGTACGGGTTTTTTCTAATCCACTTATCCTCATAAAATTAAATCTCCCCGAATATATTTTCTGAAGCAACCCGTATATTTGAGTTTACGAGTATCTCACGCAAATATTGTAAGTTATAAATATAAGAGCTAGATTTTTAATTCCTTAATCATTCCTTTTATCCCTTATCTTGGGAATTACCCGCTATTATGATATCTCCAATCTATGTTGATCCAAACCTTTGTGTATTCCTACAATGACGAAATCTGAAACCCCTTCTCTAAATACCGATGTGAAATATTGGTATTTTCATTCATTACGTTTCAAACTTTGTAAGAGTACAGTTAGAATTAAATCTTGTCTTGTCTACAGTACATCTTAACAGTTATTTTTCTTATCCTATCTTATCACAAGAGCTATTTTATGCATTGAGCATTTCATACTCACGATAAAATAATCGTGGGTTAAAACAAAAATTGAATGGAACTCAAAGTACCAAAAGTATCGTCTGCTACCGCAGACAAGCGATTTATCCGTTGGCTGCGAGGACGAAAGTAGTATCTCGAAGTCTCAGCAACGATTGGGACAATATTTTTATTGGTGTATGGAAAAGTGTTTTCTTCAGATTGAAAATAATACCTTCGCCCTCACAATCAACGCATATACAACTGAAGGTGTGTGCCATAGTAGCAGACGAAACGTTTGATACTAAGAATACTGGGACTTTCATTAAGCGCTCCCTCTTTGAATTCAAATAAAACGAAGTGTGTGTGAGATATCATCGAATGTTTTCATTCGTTTGAAAGATCTATTAATGCCATTATGTGTAGAATATAACATCGTTCAAATGTTCGCCACGGCTTCTCTAGGTGGAGAGCATTCGAAACGTCTAATTTCCCATGACTCTGATACATGAACCAGGCTGAATTTGAGCGATGGCATGTATATGTTGTATATGAGGACTGCTGTGATTTTTGGCTTATTCGCATATCTCTGCACCTCAAGAAAACCCAACAAAAAAAGTATAACGGGCTCAAACCACACGATCTCGGTGGCCAGTTCACATCACCTCCACTTGAGATGACCATGCCCTCAAATCACTGGTGCAGAATATCCAATGTGACATGAGCTGTGTGGCACGTAGTGCCGTTCTGTTGAAACCACATGCCGTTGGTGTTCAGATATTCCATATCAGGTCAAAAGAAATTTGTAATCATCGACTTATGGTACTCGTCGTTGACCGATGACTTTTCCAGAATGCCCATTCAGCGAGCACACGTCGTTGTCTAAGGTCGTTTACCATCAGTTCCTGGGACAGTGAATTTTGTACGGGTGCAGGCCCAAGTCAAAATTCGCCAGGTTATGGTCTGCGAAAGGCCGAGTTTTTGTGAGAGATACGAAATCGACTGCCTCGGATCCTCCTACACACTCTCACAGACAGCGGCGAATGTTTTGGCTGATCTTGCATTTTGTCGACGTACGGGTGCTGGTCGATCATTTATTGAACCAGTGAACTGGAGTTCGAATAGTCCTCTGGGTAGGACGATTCTAGCGACCTTAAAATGGTTGAAGCGCGCGGAACAGACTGAATAAATAAAAACTGATTTGACAGATGTAACTTTAGCATGATGGCCGTTATCAATTGTCAAAGTTCGGAAGTGCCTTTTGGAAGATCCTATACCACCCCGGATCCAGTTCTCTCTAATTATGTCTCTGACCGTGAAAACCTATATTCTCATAAAAACATTATGGATAATCATTCCATTTTTTTATGTTAAAAATTATTCAAGTAACGTTGTTTTATCTAGTTCTGTTGAAAATTTCTAGCAACAAAGTCATAATAATAGCAACAAAGTCATTTTGCAGTTTCCAAGTTTTGCATTCATTTACGCCAATTTGTACGACCCTTTTCGGACGACGGTCAACAAAATCCATTCGAAACATGTTTGCACAACTAAATGTTCATGCAAATGGAATATATTGTAATATGTGGCATGCCACAAGAAGCCTCTCCCTCACAGTATGTCACAAGCTGGTCTTTAATAATCTTATGTGGTTGGGAGACCAAAATCTATTGTGGAATCACAATAGATTTTGGTCTCCCAACCACAACGTAATTCTCCAAACAAATTGCAGATAATATTTTCTGATGATGCTCACTTAGCAAAATCTCATGCTTTGAGGTAAATCATGAAAATTACCTCTTATTTGAAACTGAATGTGGTTCATTCACAAATCTTTTACCTCTTAATAAAAACGGTGGATTGTAAAATTTCCTTTCAAATATTGTTTTCTGTTCATATATCTGAGTGGTGGCAATTTTTTTCAAAACGTTCATCACTTTATCATTAAATAGTACAAATTAAAAAAATCGTATTACAGACTTTTGATTAGATATGTAGTTCACTTCGAAGCGATAGTACTTAAAGAAAACTCTGTGAAAAACTTGTCAAATTCAGTGACCTGACAATTTAGCCAAAAATCTGTCATAATATTGTGAAAATCAGTTTTGATCAATGAAATAATAAGAAAAATAAAAACTTTCAGGTTGTACTCTCAGATAAGTGTGCATGAACTCGATTGTATTATATTCTATAATATTCTTTTTATTAGTGTTATGAAAATGTATTTATCCATTAGGAATCAAACGTTAGGAATCACACGTTGAAAGGTTAGTCCTCAGCTCGACTACTGAGGGTTGCCGTTCGTAGGGGTGCGACAACTGGTTAACGGAAAAACAGATTTTAAACAAATTAAATGTCATAAATATCAGAATCAATAAATTCAATTCAATTTTATATAAAATAGTAATGATGATTTCATCAGTAATCTTTTCAGATTTTGAAAGGTGAAATTATCTCTAAAAACTATTTATTCTACAAAAAAATTTTCACTATATCATTCGTATTATATGTAAAATTCAAATTAATTTTGATAAATAAATTATCTATGAAGAATTTTACTAGTTTGGATTTCCATTGTCTAATATGATTTTGATATCATTCGAAATCTATGAAAGATCAAATTATATTAGAATGAATAGCTAAAATATCGAGATGGGGATACAATGAAACGGATCAAGATAAAAGTTGAAAATGTTCACAGACTGAAAATATTAGAGATAATAAACAATAAAAATAAACAAAAAATTGACAATTAAAAAAATATATAATAGAATGAAAACTTAATCAAAAATAGAATTGTGGATACTAACAATCTAAAAGGCGTGAAGTAACTTGGTTTGAGATCTTTTAATTTTTTTCGTTTTTTTTTTCGTTTCATTTCTCATTCATCATTTCATTTTAGTTTTTTTAATTATTATTTTTAAATTTTTGTTTTCAATTTTCTTGTTCATTATTCTCACCCTTTGGTCATTTTCATCTTTTATTTTGATTCGTTCCATTGAATATTCATTTCACGATTTATTACCTTCCTACATATAATTGATATTTCAGCTATTCATTCAAATTTCATTTGTTCTTTCGTAGATTTTAAATCATATTGGAATCCTTTTGGACAATGGAAGTCCCAATTAGTTGAACGCAATTATTCTTGTTGGGTACATTATTCAACCGCTATCTGTTACTGGCTTTCATAACAATTTCAATATTTTTGTTCAAAGACGTGATGAGAACACACTGACACCTAATGATGGCTTGAATCACTTCCTTGGAAAGCGCACGTTCCACTCTTTTCGGAAGAAAACATTTTTGAATGAATATTCTGACCATTCTTGTCTCGCGCATTGTGTAGTGAGTGACGCGAATTTCCTTTGTTTTTTTCTACACATCGGTGATGTGATGTTGACGTCGCGATTTCAATATGGAAGGAATATTTCGAAGTCGCCGGAGTAGTGTAACCCACTCTACAGAAACATGCTTTTGTTACGAGTCGCGAATCCTCAAACTAAAGGTTTGTAAAACATCTTTCTATCAGAGTACTAGGTGTAGTACCATCAAAGAGTACGTAAAACGGTCAACCTTCGGAAGCCTGCTGAAACAGCTCCTATTTGGATGATTTCTTTTTCTTGGCGTGGAAGAATGATTCATATTGTTTTAACAAAACGGTTGAAATTCATATCAGAAATGCAGTTTGAAAGGTACCTTTCAAAAAAATGTTCGTATTTATCAATCAATATAACAACAATATACAGTGGATGAAAGTCAAATGAAATAAATTCATTATGATGGTTACTGTACATAATTTTTAAAAAATTCGAAACTCGTCAAATGTAAATTTTAATTTGACATTCCTTGATGTAAAAATGCTACCCCTACCTTCAACCCTCTTCGAATGACAGATACCACTTCCCATTTTTTTATGGGAAGTATATATTTCAAAGGTCTCTTCATTCTCTTTTCAAAAATGTTATCGCGTATTTATTGCAAAAATTAAGATAAAATAAATCTTGGCTACCGAAATTCGATAAAATAACCCTCAAAGACTAAAATGTGATGCAAAACATAATAAAATGTTGATTACGAAAAAGAACTATGGATGTTAACAAAGTAGATGTCCAAAATGTTCACCGCGAACGTCTTGGCAACATCCCAATCTCAAATAAAACTGTCTTCTAATATTATTTCACGTATCAGGCATAACCTAATCGCAAGCGTTATTCGTTCTTTTTTAAGTCATTCAAATCCGAAAGTTTGATTTTGTACACATCGCTCTTTACATATCCCTATAAAAAGAAATCTAAAGGTGAAAGATCAGGTGATCGCGCTGGTCATTCAATCGATCCTCGCCTCCCTATCTACCGATTGGGAGGTATCAAGGTATTATAATAATAGTAAAAATAATAATATGTATTTATTCACTTTCTTAAGATTGTTTATAGTAAATATTCATGTATATATAGAAATGAACAGTGAACAAATAAAATTGCCGGACATCAACTTGGTAATGTGGTGGTGCTCCATTCTGCTGAAACCATATCATATCCACTGGAACTTGAGGTTATCCTGGATCAGGATATAAATTTGCTAAATTGGAAAAGACATTTTGAAATAGTGCCAAATGATTATCGCCATTCAAGTTGCCCTCAATGAAAAAGGGGCCAATGATATGGTTACCTACAATCCCTGCCCAAACATTAACAATTTGAGGGTATTGCAAGTGTTATTCTGTCATCCAGTGAGGATTTTCCGTTGACCAGTAGCGGAAATTTTGCCGATTTGCATGACCGTTAAGAAAACATACGTCTTCTAATTGGATGATATTGTTATCCGAAAATAAGTTGTATCAAAATCGCCTTCCATGAGCTCCTGAGTACGTATCATTTCATAAGGATGCATTTTATTTTCTTTTAGTATGTTTACTATCGATGTATGACTAACATTGAATGTGGTGGATGCCTGTCTACTCGATGTATGTGGGTTTTCCTCAAACTCAAGCATAACAAATAATTTGAGTTCATCACTCATTGCATTGGCAGCTGCTTTTTTTATCTGCCCCATATAACCAAGCTTGAGATGTGCGCGGTAAGTGAAATAGACGAGCTACTTTCTGTTGTGGTAGTGCGCCCGACTCACGATCGGTAGGCCGTGGGTTCGATTTCCGCCTGGACCAGATCTTTTTCTCGAAATAATTTATCTGGTTGAAGCTGGGATGATTCTGCAACCGTGTTAAAAATCACACGTTGAAAGGTAAGGACCTAGTCCTTAGCTCGCACAAGTTTCTCAACTTCTGAGGGTTGTCGTTTGTATAGGGGCGACAGCTAACGGAAAAACAGATTATTCTTCATCTACGTAACCATTCATTTGTAAAACTGTTATTTTATGCATTTCCGTTAATTTAATCATCTGTCAGAATCGAATTCTAAACTTGAATTAAAATACTGACAACTAATGTTGTAACATACAATACAAGACAAAATGGTTCAGACTTTCACGGCTGACGTTTTCAGTGTCATTGCTTTTTCGAGTTTGAAAGCCGTGGATTTTTGGAATTTCTTCCTAACGTTTCGCTTGCGCGAGTGGCTAGCTTCTTCAGAGGTTTAACCATCATAGCTTGCTCTCCGATGACTATCTTTTAGGCTTCATAAAGCGTATGTATGCCTTGTCAGGTAATCAGTTGTATTTGTACCTGAATTTGTACCTGCATTTGTACCTGTATTCATACCTGCACTTGAACCTGGAACATTAAGAATATTGCTGCCTGTTGTCCTATTCGTTATTCTCGAATTCCTTGAAATGGGGTTACATATTTGATTAAGGTTCACCGCTTCTTCTTTTCTGTTAAAATTCTTCCTGTGTTTGTGGACCTCTGTCTCCCGTACCTTGGTTGGGGGCAATTAGTTCTGTCTTTTCAAACAAAATTCTGAGGTCTCCTTTACTAAGTGCGTGGTCTGCCACAGCTTACTTGTCCGTTTGGCCTAGTCTGCAGTTCCTTTAATGCTCTTTTAGCCTTGTTCCCATGGATCGTTTGGTGGCTCCGATATATACCTTTCCACAAGTGCACGATATGCGATAGACCCCTGCTGCTGATAATGGATCTCTTTTGTCTTTAGCGGGATACAAAACAAGTTTACGAGGCGTTTCAAAATAACGTTGTCACGGAAATTATTTACAGTTTTTTAAAGAATACTATCTGAAAAGTACATTGCTATGATTTTTGTTTACTTTCTTATAATCAATACTTCAACATGAAATAAGTTTTGAGTATATTGCAATAAGTTTTCAGTGCATTTTATCGATTTCGGTAACCAGATGATTTTAATTTATTTTATCTCAATTGTTACAATAAGCTTGAAAGCAATAACATTTTTGAACAGTGAATGAAGAGACCTTTCAAACGATATATCACAAGGCTATACTTCCCATTTGAAAAATTGGAGGTTGTACCTGTCATTCGATGGGGGTTGAAGATAGGGGTAGCATGACACCAACATCAAAGTGATTTCTGGATGGAATCAATCAGATTTCTTCGTTTTGACTGGATTTAAGGTAATTATTTTTTTACCAAACTCATCCTTCAGGAGGAATTACAGCATTACTTTCCTGTCGTTGAATCTGCATAAAATTCTTGGAATATATTATTTTGCTGTAGTCTCTCTCACGTGTAACGAACTGAGTTTATAGTATTTTCGGAGACATGAAATAAAGCCTTTATCCTGAATAATGAAATAAGGAATAATGAAATAAGGTGGTAGGCACTTAAGAGCAGACTTTGACTTACAACAATACGCTTTAGTTCCCGTCAAGTATCCGTCAGCTGATTTCATCATTCTGGATCAAATTGTCAGTTATATCTCAGAAAATAATTCATATTCTTGCTCCTTGAAGTTATTGTTATAAATCATTCGTATAGCAGTTCATTCAATTTTTGACAGTTCTGTATGGTAGATTGAAAAAATGAAAATAATATTTTCATTAAGAAATAGTTCAGGTGGTTCTTCAAATATGAAACTTTTAGCTGCTGCACGTACCTTCTGAATTGGTATTATATTTTACTTGAAATATCCGGATTAAACGTCCGGTCTCGAAGAACGAAATATTGAATTTCAATGTCAGTCAAAAAATATAGAATAAAGAAAATACTTTTGTCCAGTTTCTACTGTGTTTATTTATTCATTACGACCGGTTTCGGCTTATAAGGCCATTTTCAAGTAACTCAATACAGTAACAAGTCAGTCAAAAAAGTTTTTTCTCTTTGTTTTAGTTACAACAACTAAACATTAAACTCATTATCACGTTATACAAATAGATGATTTGTTGTAATATGAAAATACTTTATTAACATGATCAACTCAGTAAAAAACACACAGTGGGGTAATAATACCATCAGTTCCTATAACACATCAATTTCCTCTGCTACAAAAACTATATTATTGAAGCTAGAGCTAAATTTGCGATTGAACTATCCACATCACTTTCTTCTCACACCAATCGATATAACTTTTACAGTTTTTTTTTTCAGAAAAGACATCTTTTTTATGTTTCTCAAAAGTGTCATTTCAATTCTATTCAGGGATGTAATAGATAATCGTTTGTAGTATATAACTCATACAAGTATCTACGATTTATCTCAGTCGCTTTACTTGCATTTTAATTAAACCACTTTTACGATGGTGTCATTTAATATGTGAGTGAATACTCGTAATTTCCTCAATATATGAATTTTTTCAAAGACAAGCCACTCAGAATGAATTTTTTATTTTGATATCACGAAACTGTCTCTTTCAAGGGAAGTAATACGTGAATATTTTCAGCAAAGGAAAAAATTATTTAAGTTTAATTATCGTAATGCAAACGCCATGGATTGTTTTTCTACAATACCGTCTCTACATATTGCGTCTCGCAAGAGGCGCACAACTTCAGGATAATACTCCTCATTGACCGTACAACCATATAGCAAGCACTCCTGATGCACACGCTACGGTAATCGAAAAAAATAGTGAGCAAAACCTCGACATTTGACCAAACTTGACGTGCTTCTTTTGGTCCTGGCTCTCTTGGGTCCTTTCATTGAGGCGATTGGACTTTGGTTTCGATGTCATCCATGGACATGGATGCGGTAATACCAACAAACCAAATCCACAATTTCAGTTTTACATTGAAATAACTTTGTGAGTCTTATACCATCTTCTTCACAGCAATAGTGGGATCACACGTTAAATAATAAGACCTCGTTATCCTCAGCCCGCACAAATTTTGACTGTTGGGAGTTGTCATTCGTTAACGGAAAAAATATTTTTTTTTTAAATTACAAAAACGGTTTATATTCATGTAGTATATCAGATTTTCATGCATTGATAACATCTCCGATTCTGATGGAAGCGAGCTATTGAAGAACGTATTTCGCGAGTTATGCTGCACCTGCCTATACTGCCTTTTGATAATATCACTATACCTAATTGTTCTTGAAATGCAACCGGTGGGTGGCCTTCGGTCCATGCGAAAAATGAGAGTTTGCATCCGCTGTAATTTTTCACGCCACCTTTTATGAAATGTTGGTCAAGATTCAACATATTCATTTGTGAAATCTCAGAGATTAATGGAAATTGAGAAATCATGCAGTCGAGTGCTTCTAACGAAAGTTAATGTTGTGGAATGCACTGATATTAATGCATACACATGAAAATCCAATATATCCATAAAACTATCTATTTTACTCATGAATGAACAACATACGGATCAATTTAGGACTAAATTGATTTGTTAAAATTTTTGAAATATCTAATATGAAAGTGACATTTAAAACTGCTCGTACACTTCAGCAAGTGTACGAGCAGTTTCAGAAAGTCTAGGATTCACGAAATAAGCTGTAGAACTGCGATAAACAGTATATTGGTTAAACTAAGACGAACTGTAATAGCTTGCTACAAGAACAAGAAACATGTTTCACATATTCGGTTCCATAGACCAGAGAAGTCCAGTGTGGCTCAAGATGCCATAAGGAACGGCCACAAAATAGGTACGGAATGTTTAAAATTCTACATAACAAGTTTTTAGATGCCTTAAAAAATTCATTTCCATTTCATGACGTAGTTGTTCGTATTTTCCATGAATTTTATTACGTTTCAATTTTTATGATCATTGAAAATGTTTCCTCATTTTTTGACATTTAATTTATGGAACTGATTCATAGAGATATTTCGGTACCCGCATTTTTAATTTTTTTCAATTTTCAATTCATATTTCTTCTCATATGCTCGAGTTCAGGAGAAATCACCTCAACCTTGCCTCTCATGTGAACCTACGACTTCCCAGGTACGGTGGGAGATGCATGACAACTAACCCAGCTAATGTCGTGCAGAAACTTGAAATAAAACTATCAGGCTCCTGTGGAACGTCTTCCATTTGTAAGGAACTACCTATATGAAAAGCAGAAATTAATTTCATTTGGTTGGGTTGCCCAACGATAGACCGGTTTCGAAGTACTTGCTCCTCGTCAGTACCGGGAAGATCCTTTCAGACGGAGTGAACCGTCATAATATCCCGAACAAAGAATATTCTTTCTAACTGATAAAATTGGTAAAACGTCAGTTCATTAAACTATTGTATATGATTCTATATACAATACCAGAAATAATTACGTTCATTTCATTAGTTCGGACTTTCATTGTGTTGTTGTACAACATGCATGTGGCTTCTTTGAATTTCATCTTACAGTGTACCTCCTTGCAAATGATTTCAGCTTGAAAGCACTTGTTGGTATGTTGATGACTCCAAACATGCTCTGCTATTCCTGATTTGCTGGTTTCTCCTCGCTATGTGTGTTTCTTGTGCTCGGTAATGCGAACTTTCAATGCCTTCTTAGTTTCACCGATGCAGGATTCTCCGCAGTCGCAGTGTATCGAGTAAATGCAATTCTTGGAATCGCAGTCCGCGTTTGGTGGCTTGGTTTTCGTGAGGCTGCTACGGATAGTGTTTCCTGATCTGAAGCAGGTTCTGATGTTATATTTGGACCCAATCCTTCTTATTCTTTCCGTTAATTCCGATGTACGGAAATACAAATACAACAGCGGGGCTGTTGCTGTCTTTCAGCCAAAGTCTGTTCCACCATCACTTCAGAGTAACCATTCCGTTGAAGGTCATTTTTGATAATGCCTACGTTTTTCTCGAGACCTTCCTTCGTATTACAGAGCCCGAAAATATGGTCTACTAGTGTCTTGCCGATTTCTCTCTTAGTCGATAGATGTTGGTTGAATTCCTGGTTCAGAGTGTGTTTCCGGTATAGTGTTGTTTCGCATCCAATGTCGATCCTCTTCACCAACACATCTAAAAATGGCAACTCGTTGTGGACTTCCTGTTCCATTGTGAAAGTAATGGTAAGTCTAACGTTGTTGATTTGCTTCAGGAAGGTGTCCAGTTCTGTATTCCCATGGTTCCATATTATGAAGGTATCGTCAACCTTCATTTTCTTAAAAGAATGGTTTCAAATTATGTTCAGCCTCTTATTTAGCCGTATTTAGCTGTGATCACACAATAATAAGGATTTTGTTCGAAACTTTCGTGTACATCCCGAATGTTCTTGAAACGCTAAAGCAAATTCAAATCCAAGATAGAGTGGATGTAAACATTGACATGCCCTACGCACGTGATATTGAAAATCCCATAAATTGGCCAGGATCGTATTCAGAACCAACATCTTGTCGATCGCAAATGCTATATCATACTTTTTTATAATAACGAGTAAAATGCACAAGTTTTGCAATTCAACGGGAAAAATGCAGTGTATAATATAAAAAGATTTTCATTGGATTTTTCACAGCGCACTCAAGCATTATATGAAAAGAGACGTAATTATTTCTTTTTTGATAATTTTCATTTTATGTAAAATCAAAAGGAATATTAATCAAAATTATTCAACTGGATGAATTTGTCTCTTTATCAGTAGTGTCATCCTCACCAATCTGAATTATCAGTGGCTCGATTTGTGCGTCTATTATGTTATCAAGCTTCCACATCTTTGTCTCGACTTCCGATATCATATGCCGAACATACTTCTCCCATT
>WOGN01004415.1:0-14126 GCA_015342105.1 Leptinotarsa texana
CACACAAACATGCATACAAACAATCATACATACATACATACATACATACAGGTGAAGCTAGTATAAAGCGTGTAATTACAATAACTAGCTAAGATTTTTGAGTTTACTAGTATATTGAAGCCACATTTCATTTTTCATATATATTTTAATCACACATTTTTTATAAATATTTCAGGAGTTACAAAATATTATTATTGATGTTTCACATCTGCCAGGCGTCCTAAGAGAGCTCACAATTTTTTGTTTCCTGTATGAATTTTCAATTTTATTTTTTGTAATTATATTACAATAGTTATTGTCTTAGTATCGTTATATTGTGACCATAAAATATACATACAGAACTTTTATCTAAATGAGTAATATAACTAAATACAGGCATTCCAAAGACTTGGCAAAAATTACTTGTTCAAGATAATATAATAACTATGTTATACAGTAAATGTTATCATATATTGAAAATAAATTTGATTTGATTTGATATGATTCCGAATTTCAAATATCGCACATCATAAACAATTGAATGGCGCTGTGTATAATGCTTTCGTTTGTATAATGATTTCGTTATCACCCGGTATATTTATATCCGGTTTATTGCTATTGCCAAATCCTTATGAGCACAAGTTATACAATATTACTTTCACTCTGGACTCTGACTAGTTGTCGTGGTTTTTTATTCTACTAGAAGTTTAATTTTTAAATATCACAAACATTGATTCTCAGCAAATTGTTTTATTTAAGGTCACAGTAGCCCCATTTCACATGTAGTTGTGGAAAATCCATAACGGGTGGCTCTTGCACTTCAAATTCTCGAAAACTGGCTTCTAACTTTTTACAAGCAGACGATAGTTGGCACTGAAAATGAAAAAAAAAATATTGAGGTATGAAGCCAAAATATATTGCGTTGCAAAATTTTTCAAAACAGTTCAAATAAAATCCATATCACTTTATAATAGTAGGGGAGGTCGGGATGCATCATAGGGACCTATATTGGATTGTGAAGATTAGGTTCGTGAAATTTTCCATTTTAGTGGAGGGAAAAGCGTGAAAAGATGTTTGAAAATGTAAAAAATACTCGAGCGCATCAGATATTAATAGTGTAAACTTGCTTTGTCTTTATGATAAGAGATACCTAGATATTAATCTGACGATTAAATAGTGAGGGTGGCTGAAGAAAGTTATTCGAGCGTGTCAGACATTGAAAGGGAATGTTTAGTGAACTTTAAATTACTGACGATTTGGACGTGACCTACCCTGATGACTGATTTTTCAAATTGTTAACAAAAATACTAACTTTAAATATTCGAGCGCGTCAGATGTTTCTACTGTAGGTTCAAGCCGATGTCTGAGACGCCCTAAATGATAATCTGGCAATTATTTAGAGGGGTATTGGTAATCTGACAATTTGAAAAATTTTCAGTGTGACAGTTTTTGAATGAAATATTTTTTGTTCCTTCTGTTTATTAGAGAATGAAATAAAAAAAATTACATATATAGATATATAGAACAGTCAATCATTATTAGCAAAGTACATAACAAATATTATTAAAGAAAAATAATGTAATCTTCATCACCACTGGATTCGTCTTCGAGATTGGCTTCCACTTCTTCAACTTCCACGTCATCTTGTCGAAAATGTCAGGTGTTATGACGATATCTTCGTATGCTTCAGGAAGTTGGTTTCCAACGAACCAAGTCGGCTCTAATTTTCCTTCCACATTTTTCCATCCACAGTTTGTTTTCGGAGATGTCACCAAGCATTGGTGTCACCAAGCATTGTAGCACAAGCATTTCTCAACGTGTCATTCAACAGCGATGTTATTATCTCACATGACCCGACAAAACATTGTAAAATGTGTACCAAAAACGCGAGAAGTAGTTTGATTTGTGTTCAATGTATTTCATCTCGGTTGTGTATCTCCGATATAAAAAGTGAAAATAATCAATGAAAGTGAGAAAACGAGTATTTGTTGTGATTCCAGAGATGAGATGATCTTCGAGTGTAGTGGCCAACACACTGCTTCTAAACATCAGGAGCCTTTCTAACAAAATGGACGAACTAGAACTTAGCATAGGAGAAGAACCTATGATTTTATTTGTCTATGCGAACACTGGCTGAGTGAGTCAGCCTATAACGTCTATAACTTGGAAAACTATACAATAGCGAAACACTTTTGCTGTAAAACGTACAAGGGTGGGGGCGTAATGATATATATTAAAGATACATATACTGCTAAGAAGTTAGATAACTCAAATATCCTCCTCCAAGAAAAATACTTTGAGATCACTGGTGTTGAAATAATAAATATTAATGTAATGATAATTTGTATTTACAGATCCCCCAGCGGTCAAATAGAAAGATTTTTTGAAAGTCTTGAGAATGTTCTTGAAATTTTATTTTATCAAAAAAACATTCTTCATATATGGTGATTTCAATATTAACTTGATGGAGGATGACCTACCTGCCCGAGAGTTTAGAAACCTGGTCAAATCTTTTGGTTGTGAATTTTTAAACAATAAACCCACAAGGCTTACCAGCTGTCTAGATAACTGCATCACTAATGTCCCTAACGATTGTGTTGTTTCACATTTGGATTTTCATTTATCAGACCACATAGCAATCGACAACAAACATTTTCGATCAGAAAATTCAGGAAAACTTAAAAAAACTCAAATTATAGAATATAGGCCTTTTTGTGACGTAACAATGAAAAGATGTATCTCAGTTTTGAAAAATATCAATTGGGATGTTTTAGCTCGAACACAAATGATATGTTTGACTGTTTCCTGGAAACACTCCTACATGTAATGAACGAATGTTTTCCAAAAAAAACTGTACAAAAATGCAATATACAAAAGAAATGGTTCAATGCAGACTTAAGAAACTACAGAGAGAACCTGAATTTTCTGATCGAATATAACAAAAGTAACCAGAACGTTGACTCGACACCAGAAATAAAACTTGCAAAAAAAAACTATAAATATAGGATTATCAACCAAAAGAAAAAGTACTACTCGAGCAAGATAGAATAATCCGTAAACAAACCTAGGGTCATTTGACAGATTATCAAGCAGCCCCTCTCTAGAGAATCCCCACAAGATACCCGGTTCTCATATAATGAATTGAATGATTATTTTGTAAACATTAGTAGCAATATTTTAAAACAGCTAAATAATACTCCGGTTGATCCAGCGAAATTTACTTCATCTTATATACAATATATACAGTCTTCATGACTGTAGACTCCACAGAAGTTGGTCATATTATTGGGAATCTCTCGGATAGTACTGCTCTTGATGTGTATGGATTAAGTAACAAGATGTTGAAAAACATGAAAGCTGGATTAGTAGAACCTCTCACCAAAATAATAAACAAATGCTTTGAGACAGGTGTAGGTATATCCCGAGAAGCTTAAATTCAGTAAAGTGACCCCTGTATTTAAAAAAGGAGACCAAAATGAGATAGAAAACCACCGTACCATCTCAATTATCCCAACTTCATCAAAACCCATTGAAGCTGCAATGAATAGGAGAATAATACAATTTGTGGATTCCAACGACTTGCTCTCAAAGTCCCAGTTTGGATTCAGACATAATCTATCTACATCGCATGCCATATCTGATTTGGTACAAGCCGTGGTAGATGCCTTTGAGAGGGAGGAAGCACTCACAGCCGTATTCTGTGACCTCTCGAAGGCATTCGACTGTGTGTCACACTCGACTCTACTCGATAAACTACCGTACTATGGCATTAGTGGGAAAATAGCTGATTTGATCGATTTTTACCTATCCGAACGAAAGCAGGTTGTGGTACAAAATAGTGTAAGATCCCAACAGTGAGTGTAACAGCAGGGGTGCCACAAGGGTCAATCTTGGGACCCCTACTATTCCTAATATATGTTAATGGTATTCCACATTATATGAACCCCTTCATTACGATTCAGTATGCCGATGACACTACTATTTAGGAAATCACCCTGAACATGAATATCCAAAGCAACTAACTGACAACGCGTTGAAAAAAATCGAAACGTTTTTCGCAGCCAATAAGTTATGTTTGAATGTCAAGAAAAGTGTTACAATTACGTTCACACTAAAAGAACTGAAGGACATTAAGTTTTTGGTGGTAACGCTGGATCAAAAACTGAATCGGAAAGACCATGTCAAAGATCTCTCTACTGAACTGTCCAGTACTCTTTACCTGCTTCGTAGAATCAATGAATGTGTTCCCTCTTATGTTTAGAGAGCAGCTCACATGGGGTTATTTCAGTCTAAGATGTCATACCGATTAGTTTTTTGAGGACTTTCAACTGATTGGGAAAGGATATTCATTTTACAAAAAAAGGCTATTAGAATCCTGGGAAGAGCAAAAAGAACTGGCAGCTATAAACCTCTATTTAAAAAATTTAATATATTAACCATTACAGATCTTAACATATTTCAATGTCTTGTGATTCACAAGACACAAAATAACACCCCTCAAGTTAATCGCAACCATGAATATTTGACCAGAAATGGCCACAATCTTCTTATGCCACAACGTCGAGTGGCAATTACTCATAAAAGCTTTTTTACTATGGCGATAAGCCTCTTCAACCATCCACCACCATATATGAGGAAATCACATATGATTCAATTCAAAAAAAGTATAAAAGGACTGCCGGTTGATCTCGTAAGTGATGACGTAAGTGAATTTTTCAACTGCAAGTTTTAATGCTCTGTCATTTTAATGTGTATGTATTGGGTATGTATTCTTGTGTATGTTTTGTATTATATTGACGATGCTAAATCTGTTATATTGATATTACGTAAATAAATTGATTGATTGATACACTTTCCATTCGAAATAAAAAAGTTATCGGGGCCCTCTTGACAACAAATGATGCACTTTCGCCTTTCTTATCGAAAAATAATACCTGTCTACGCAAACTATTTCTGACCTTGATATCTTGTCCCTTTCAAAAGTTGAGAGAGATGGAACTGTTTACGTTCGCACTATATATCGTTAGTGCGACACAGATGCCCTTTCTGCTTACCTCATGTGGGGCTTACAGGACGACGCCGACGGCTGCGTATTGTGTGATCTCAGATATGGCCCCCCTTCACGTCGAAGCCTGGGCCAGATACCATAAATTGGGACTGAATTGAGAGAGAAAGATTGGGGATAGAGTGAAAGGAAGAATGAGGCAAGGCATCTGCTCCTCCATCTCCCCCAGCAACATGCCTTGCACACATGCCTGCAGGCATGTTGCTGGAGGAGATGGATGATGAAAGAATGGCTGAAGTATATGTGGGCGTCGGGGCAAGAATGGGCTGGGCGTATGAAGCGCGAGTATGAGTGGGTACTGGGGAATGATGGGATCCCCGGACAGAGCACTGCAAATGAGGCAGAACTGATAGCGATTGAGGGAGTTATTGGAATATGGGATGCGAATGAGAGAGTAGTAGTATCAGCGATCCTGCCGTGGTTGTGGTACGAGTGAAAGTAGGGCGAGTAAAAAACAGAAGGGTAACAATAATTTAAAGTTTGATTGAAGAAAGGAGTGCAAGAGGAGCACGGACCAGAATTATCTGGAAGAGAAACCATAAGAACAACAATTCTGGTAAGAAAAACACCCATCAAAAAGCTGCAAAAAGAATATAATGCAAAAAGAATTTATCAGGAAAGAGTGGTAGAGAAAATGGTAAAATGGCAGAACTGGGATGCTGTTCTACAGGTTCTGTAGAACAGAAACGGCAAAGCATGTGACTGAAAGATGAATGGAACGGGAAAATAAGGAAATCACATTGGGAGAAGAAAATGGAAGGAGAAACGAATGGATCCGGGTTTTCAATCAGTGGGCAGGGACGAACGGGAAGGATTAATGGTGACCTGCTAGCTCACCGCCAATGATGATCATATTAGAATAATATTATTTACAGGTTACTAGCATTACATCGTTTTTATTGTTACTAGGATCAACCATTAATTTATTCAATTAGTTATGTTATTCCTTTTATATTATGTTATATGAGGGTAATTAAGATATAGAATGTATTTTTAGGGATTCATATGCGGAAACTTATTAGGATTAGGAAGATGAAGTGAAGCCGGGAATGACAAAAAACTATCTTTCCTATAGTTGAGAAGAGACGTATAAAAGTTACTGAGAATAAACGGACTGAAAGAGCTTACAACAAGCCGTATTCTCTGAAGATAAATTCTTTCAAACCATTCATGTGGACTAAGCGCTGAATAACCTACTCAAAACGAACTTCGGTCAACAATACTGACAAAACAAACACCTGTTCGCAAAAATCTTTCTCAAGATATCTTTATCGTTTTACATAATCGTTTGAATTGGTTCAGATACAGAAATGTACTCACTTGGAAAATGTTGACGCTAACACCTGCTAATGGGGACCGAGCGCTAATGGATGCGTCTTTGAGGAACTCCCTGATTTTTCCCTTAGTATACTTCTTCACCTGCAGGTTGGTTCTTCTTCTAATAACATCACCTATTTCGTTGAAGTTAACATCTTCGACAAATCCATCGTAAAACGCCTTGGCCCTTTCCTTGTAGAACGGTAGCAATTTTCCTTTCATTTTATCGCTGAACAGCTCCCTGACGATAGCTGAACTAACTACTCCGGAATTGGGTTTATCCGTTGTGATAGATTCACTAACATCCTTGAATATTAAATGAGGATTGAAGGTCACCATGTCGTCAAGTTTCAATATTTCGTTCATTTCCCCAGAAGTAGAGCCTCTAGCTCCTAGGAATATCATAGCTAGTAATGACATGGCTCCGAAGGGAGACAGGAAAACACTCCTTGCAGAACTCAGTTCACTGGTAGCAGTTTTCCAGAAATCGAACGCTAGTTCATTGCAAAGCTGCGTGAACTGGAATATATCAGTGTCAAGCGACACGGTAGTGTCTTCCAACCCGAAACCTTGCAGAGGTTTTGCTTTCAGATCTATTGGTGTCGAGGGTGCAATAAAGTCTGCATAGCTTTGTTGGGGCTGTTGCACTTTTTGGGGGGATGTTACACTGGGATGGGGAGTTATGATCGAAACGAGGGTCCAGGCATCATCAGTATCCGGTTGTTTCATTGCTTGTTTCTTTATATCTTCGCTGTTGGCTCCTAGACTTGAGAGCTGGCTATTGCTTTCATTTGATGAATCACCCACTGAAGATACATCACTTTTATTTATAGTCAGAATGACATTATTTTTATCTTTAGTAATATCATTTGTAGTATTATGCGAATCATTGTGAGCTATTTTTTCCGTTGTAGAAGAGTTTGGTATGTGTGAAGAAGCGGATGTGCTTATACCTGGAATATTTTCTTTTTGAAGACTTGTTTTATTACCATTCACGCTAGTGTCATCACCTACTGTATTACTGGTATTTTTGATAGTGTTTTCGGTGGTTTGATACTCACTTACATAGGATGTTGTTTGGTCAACGATATTTTCATTTGAATTTGGAACTACAGGGCTTGCATCGATTTCATTTTCCCCGAACTTATTGATGACTGAAATATTTGTTTGTGTATCATTTAATTTCATGACCTGTTTATCAGTACCATTTACGTATTTTTCTGTTTTCTCACTGGAAATATTCTTTTTATTTTCACTAATGATTATTTCCACTGTAGGATGGTCAGTTGTTCCAGATGAAGACGGACCTGGCGTGATAACAGTTCCTACCTCATGAATGTCCGTAGTAATATCAGTCTTCTCTTCAGATTCAGTTGTCACTGATGGTTTTGAGGTTTCATCTTCTGGAGCAGACGTTTCTACGCTGGTTGTTACACCCACAGTGGTATCTTGAGTTATTATCACCGTCATCGTTGTTGTTTCTGATCCAATTTCATTCTTAGTATTCTTAATTGGACCTGCATTGTTCACTGCTTGTTGAGAACCAGAACTTTTATTGTTTTCTTTCGAATTCGGTACTGTATTATTCATAAGAATGGGCTTGTCTAATTCTATCTTGGTACCAGAAATTTGCTCAGTTTGGTTCTTCACAACCTCTGTGTTTTGGTCGGAGAAAATAGTCGAAGATAAGCCTGTTTCAGATATTGACATAGTACTGCTGAAAATCTTGGTATTGGATTCAACAGGTGGGGAACTAGAACTAGGAATGACCAAATTTGCTGCAGGATCAATAGGGTCAAGGGGAATTTCATTCTCCAGTTTAGCCATACTTTGTATTTTAGTTATATTTTCAGGTCTTGGTATTTCCAATGTATCATTCATACTAGATACCAGGCCACCAACATTGTTCAGCGTTTGAGAAAGAAGTTCTTGTAAACTTCCAATAAATGTTGGATCAGTTGTAGAACGATCAATATTATTGCTCATATCAGTTGTGACTAATTTTTCCAAAGTAGTCCTTTCCGACATTTCAGCATCTTGCTGCTCCTTTGGAGATTCTGTTTGTGCTTCAAATGATGTTGTAGAAAGTTCGAGTTGGATAGATTGTAGGTTATCGGAATTATTGTTATTTTCATTGGTTTGTGAAACTTGGAGAGGTGTTGTTAGTATTTCTTGAGTGGTTTCTTCTACAGTTTGCCATTTGTTAGTTTCACTTTGAACTTTGAAGAAAGGAGTTGTTGATGGGATAGTTGTTTCTGGGATAATTGTTCTTGAACTCTGCGAAGACATCAACTCGATTTTGTTTGAACTGGATGCAGGCTCAATTGTTGTGAAGGTTGAAGACATGACACTACTTGAGGAAGAAGTACTATCTTGGTTGTTGGATAAATCTGGCCTCCAAGTTGAGAGTGGCATCATTACCTCCTTAGTTTCTAGAACAGTAGACAAACTGGGAGTCCAGGTTGAGAATTGGGCATTGTCCAGTAGTTCAGTACTGGAATCAGTGGGAGATGGAGTTTGAGAATCAGAAGTGACTGTTTCGGTTTCTGTTTCCTCCATAGATATAGTAGTTTGAGAGATATTATTGTTCGTCGATGATGTAACAGACGAAGATTCGTCCTGATTTATCGTTACCTGTGGATTATCATTTATTTGGGTCGGTATCTGCTTCTGAGGAGGATTTGAGGAAATTGTTGGATTGTTAACTGCAGCTTTAATAGTAGATGAAACTTTATCTGTGCTAATGATATCACTGGTACTTTGTTTTATATCACTGCTGGTGGTCACAGTATTTTTTTCTTGGACTACTGGAGAGTATGTTGTGGAAAATGAGTCTACTGATAGAGGTGTACCTGAAACTGTGGTTTCATCGAGTTTTAAAGTTGAAGTTGTTGGTTTCATAGTTGATTGAACATTATCCTGTGTTTCTATCGTAATAGTATCAGGGGTAATATGCACGATAGGTTTTTCTGGATTGATATCAGCCCCGGAGTTTCCGAATACTGCTGGTAGTATCATGCTCCACGAATCGGAAACATCTGGAGTATCAAATATGGTATTGGTTCCTAATTTATTTTTGTGGAGTTCTATTTCTTCCTTAAGAACATCTTGAACGTTAGTGAGGACATCTTTCACCTTTTTCTCGGGAATATAACTTTCAGAAATCATCGAATCGAACTCAAGTCCATCGCTGTCCCCAGTTGCTATGATGGTCTTGATTTCTTCCAAAGACATTAGTCGTCTGACCAGATTGCCGTTATCATCGAAAGTATAGAACTCGTATCGATCTGGATTCAGGAGGTTGATTGGACTTGCTAACTCGGCATGAGCTGGAGGTTTTCCTACGGGTTTACCTATTGCATCAGTATATACGGTTTTGGATCCGTTGCCAGTATCCATTATCACCGACACGGAAGTCACAACACTGAAAAAAAATCATATATAAATATCAAATATTCACTAGTTGGTAAATGTTTTTTGGAGCTCCCATAAAGAATACCACAATTATAATATAATTGTACAATTTCGAGGGTGAATTGAAAAGTTTCCGGTCTTACAAAGATTCAGGACATTTTGGTCTCCTTTTAACTCTACACAATTCTCCCAGCGATGCTCCCGATAACCCGTCCAGCATTTTCTCTGCAAAATAATTATTCACGAAGTTGATTGCTTCTTCATTTGACGGAAATTCCTATCCCCCGAGCGCAATTTCCAGATGAGGAAATAAAAAGAAGTCGCTTGGGGCTGGATCTGGTGGGTAAGGCGGGTGGTCAAGCAGTTCAAACCGTAATTCGTAGATTTTTGTCGTGGCAACTGGTGAGGTGTGGTAGAGGATTTTCTTTTGCTGCAAATGTAGACATTTTTTCTTTTTGAAGATAATCGATTGAAATATCTTCGTAACTATCCCAACAACCAGTGCCATCACTTTACCAGCCAAAAAAACAGTTTTTGATTTTTTTGAGCCGGTTCCCTCCTCTGCAGTCCACTATTTGGACTGTATTTTTGTTTCAGGCGAATAATGGTGTATCCAAGTTTCATCTACAGTAATTAATGTACCAAAACTCGGATTTATCGAGCCTAAACTTAGCCACCAGAGCGTTGGAAATGTTTAATTCGAACACGTTTTTGGTCTAACGTGAGCAAACGCGGCACCAAACGAGCGGACAGCTTTCTCTTGCGTAATGTTGATTTAATATGTGACAAACACGTGCTGCTATCTCTCTCACTTTACTTCAGCAGTCGTCTAGCACCATTTGGTGAACTTTGGCGATGTTATCGCCGCTAAATGCAGTTTTTGGACGTCCAGAATGTTTATCGGGCCCCAAGCTCTTACAATCACGTTTGAATTCAGCTGCCTAAAATTTCACTATGTTAATGATGGTGCAGAGTCCCATACAATGAACTGTATTGCCATTGAAAAACAAATATTTAATGACACCTTGATACTCCATTTTGCCCATTTTCATAAAAATACTCATATCAACTCACTCAAACGACTGTTACATAACAATTGCGCGTCCAAAATGGCTGAAATTCGAGTGCTGCTATCTCTTTGTTGGGGTCGGAAACTTTTCAGACCTCCCTCGTATAATATCACATACACCTTGTCAATTCTAGAAAGAAACTTGAGAATTCTCTCTCCCTCTCTTTCTCTTTGTTACACTCATCCTCTTTTAACCAACGCACGTCTAGTGTGCGAGACCATAAAATAATTTAGAAAGCTCTTCCAACATTTGACAAGCCATACAAAAATGCTATACGAAAATCGAAAGATAGACAGATAGGTAGACGATTTTATTGAAGCTGCATGTTGTTTCAGCTTCAACAGTTACATGATGTTGAATGCAAACCTTTTGTTTTAACATTCGGAAAATATTTCATGAGATATCGGGCTTTTCTTTTGTTCTCATAGTGATTTAGCTCGAAAAGTAAAACAGAATGACATTCAGAAATACACCACAAGCGCAAGAGCTTTCCTTTTATTAGTTTGGGCTTCGGTTGTCTAATACGATATAAACTGATTTGAAATCCCAGAAAGAATATGTAAAAAAATTCAAAATATTACCTGAAAACGAAACAATTTCATTAAGCAAAAAAAAAAGAAATTACAATGAAATAAAAGGCAAGCAACAACCAAACAATCAAAAAATTAAACTATTAACAAGATATGAAAATTTAAAATACTTTTAACAAGAAATGAAAATTAAAAATTAAAACATTCCAAGCCAAGTTTCTTCACGACGTTTTGATTATTAGTATCCACAATCGTCTTGATTTATTACCCGAAGACTATTGTGGATACTAACAATTGAAACGTTTCGAAGTAACTTGGAATGTTTTAATTTTAAATTTTCATTTCTTGTAAATAATTGTTTTAATTTTCATCTCGTGTTAATAGTTCAAATTTTTGATTTTTTGGTTGTTGCTTGCATTTTATTTCATTATAATTTCAGTTTTTTGGTTAATGTAATTGTTATATTTTTCAGAATTTTTTGACAGATTTTTTCAGGGATTTCAAATCAATGTATATCATATTAGATAATGGAAGTTCGAACTCATGAAATGCAACACGGAACATTGTCAACCACCTTCAAACACAAGAGCTTTGTTTTAATAAAAAAATCAATTTGATCCACAAAATGATAAACAAACCATGTTGTATGTAAATAACCCAAAAAGGTATGACTCCAGATGATATGATAACTTAGACAATGATGTTGGGAATCTGAATTATCCTCAATAAATCCTAAATAAAATACTAATGTACCGGGTCAGATATATTTAGTAGTTAATACCATATAAAACGTCCCACATAAAAATAATGATTATACAAAAAAATCATACCACGCTACCAATGTCTTTCAAAGAAATTGCCAACGTTCGGTAACTGTTTAGTTTTTATGCCATTCGAATTGACTTCGTATATACTATACTAATAACATCAAAACATCAGTAAGAGTACATGAAAATAAACCATGAAAACAACTCTACAACAGATGTCTTCAAAACAACAGTGATTGTTCAAAATATATTAAACTAGATTACAATCAAAGGGTTTTTTTCACCTATTCATAGAACCAACTGGAATTCAGTTGAAAAAACTTTACATAATGTATTAGATTTTCAGTTAGTATTGACACAATATCAAACATTGGTTATTAGTATACACTCTCTTATAATGGATGTGTTATTACATTACTGACTAGTAGATTATCTGAAAAATTTACGAAATAAAGAGAGACGGAAAAAGGAAATTTTTGTTCCATATATTAAATTATGAGAAATATTCAAGGTGATATGTGGAATCAAAGGACATTTCGATAAGGAAAATGATTTTGTTGAAATTTGAAAAACTATAAAAAGCGTCCAAGATAAGGAGGCCCATCTTGGAAAATCAGAAACCGTGAAAAATATAAAGTATTAATTAAACAATTATGGTGCTAGATCAGTGAACTTGTCTCTAAAAAGGCTAACTTATACCGAGTGATTTTTTCAGGTCCATAAAAAATTGGTGATGTTTTCTCAGAGATGAAACAGCAGTATGAAAACCTGCAGTGTTTTTTTTTCAATATCTTCTGAAAACAGTCGTCAGCTGAAAAGAAACTGGGAATTTTCAAACTCTCGGGGTGACCATATAAAATAATATTTGTTCATTTTATTTTCACTAAGGAGGTTTGGAGTAACATATCTTTTCATGACGCATAAGGTATAGAGAAAGAACAATATGAATAATCTGTAATGCAAAATAATACAATAAGATGAAGTATGCATAGAAAGTAGTTTTGGTAACAGAGTTTCCTTTCTTTCCAAATTCAGAATAGTGAGTAACTGTGTAAAAATTAAGAGTGGGTAACTTGACCTATTGAAATATGAATGTCCGTCCGTGGGTATTGTGTTCAGAAGGCAACTTTCTTTCATCTATTTATAGAACTGTACATAAATGAGGTGAAAAAACGTAATGCAAATTATTTACTCCTTGATATTCTAAATAATACCCGTGGTGTATGCCGATCGATAGAAATTTTTTACTATATACATTGATGGTGTTTATTTTTTCCAAATTTTAATTTTCCTTCTTTTAGCTTATTACGTTATGGTGTCGTTAGACGAATTCGTTCAATTTTTCTCTACAAATTCAATTTGTACCAAGAGCCCAAAAACTCAGCCAGGCGTTTGGCAATGAAAATGTTATTGAACGCACTGTTTAACGTTGGTGTGCGACATTTCGTTCCGGAGATTTAAGCCTCGAACTGGTCGTTTTACAGCAATCCAGGATGAGGATTTGAGGATCCTGGTGAAGATGGCGGAAGAACTGGAAGTCAGATCCCATACGTTTTTTGCTGGTTTGAAACGTATTGGAAAGGTCAAAGGGCTCGGAAAGTGGGTACATCACAATTTGGACAATCGACATAAATGGGCTTGTTTCATGATTTTTGGTTTACAGTTCATTTGTTAGTAATTTCAAATTGAAAAATAGTACACTTTGTTTCAGCTCTCTAAATAGCGTTGTTTTCCCGTAATTTATTATTAAAAATTCTATTTTCTAGGCTCGTGACGTCACGGGTATAGTCCCGCTTCTTGTTCGATTGACCAATAGGAACAATACAAATAATGAACATTGCCAAATTGTAAAATTCACGGAGCCGTATAAACAGTTTCTCATTTATTCGTTATTCAAAGTAAAATCACACTCACTTCAGACAACTAAATCTAAGAAAAAAGTGTAAGAAATGCATTGGAAGGTGGAATTAATTATACATGGGAT
>WOGN01004416.1:2731-14125 GCA_015342105.1 Leptinotarsa texana
CGAAACGTCATGAACTAACGTGGCTTGGAATCTCTCAACTTTTTATTTTATTTTAATTTTTGTTCAATTGTACTATTTTTACTTGTATTTTATCTCACTATTATTTCATTTCAGGTTATTTTTGCTTAATATAATTGTTATTTATATAATTGTTATTTAATATAATTGATATTAGACAATGGAAGTCCGAACTAATGAAATTACATTGTCAATCACCTTCAAACAGCATATTTTACATTTGAACCTTTCGCAGAGATCCTGGTACAGTCTCCATATTATGTTCTATGACAGACTCTTTCCTCAAAGCCCTAGACAACCAAGAAGTAGTCTTACCCTTTTAGATATGTCGAAGGCTCTCGACACTATAAACCTTGACTGTCTAATTGCCAAACTCCATTACAATGGGTTTAATGGTCGAATTTTAAACTGGCTTGAAACCATTCACAATTTATGGGTTATTTATTTCGAATTGGAACTCAGCTACTAACTTTTTGTGTAAGTCAAGCAAGTTGTTTCCATTTTCAAAGCCTCTTGAAAAAATTTTTCATTTTCTGCTTTCAGTGTATGGATGAATTTGTTTTTCAATTCAGCAATTCAGTGTTAGGAATCACACGTTAAAAGACCTCGTTAATCCTTAGCTCGCACAAGTTTCTGAGGGTTGTCGTTCGTAGGGGTGCGACAGCTGGTTAACGGAAAAACAGATTGAAAATAGAAAAACAGATCATTCTAACGTGTTATTTTCTAATTCGGAATCTGTAGTATTCACCTCATTACTGCAACAGATTACTTTATTTTGTGTTAGCAGTTCAATATTCTTTCTTCCTCCAGCAAGATAATTCTTGTGGGAAATATTGGAGCACTTTGTACAAATATAATGAAAAATGTTTTTCTTGCAATACTTAAAACTAATGGAATTCTCCAAGCTGTTTCGACTTACTCACTAAGAGTGCCCGTCACGAGCCACATTTTGCGGTTGGATCAACCACACAATTGCAGTCTCGTTCCAGCGAACTCAAGCCGCCCATAAGAAATACTGTACTACACGTACACGGGCGTTCACAAAAGTCAAAGCGGACGTCTGCAGTCAACTTGCTGCTGATCTCCGCCGAGATGTCATCGCGACATCCGCCGTACACTAACCACAACCGCGTCGTACCCAACCGCGTACACTGTGGTGTACTTTTTCTCATATTGGTCTCACAGCATTCAATTTTTGATGTCAGTTGCCTCAACTGCAAGGGCGGTTTCTATGACCGCAAGTCGACCACAAAAATGAGGTTGGGTCAACCGCAAAGTGCAGTCAACGTGACCACAATGCTGTGGTTGCCTCAACTGCAAATATGTGGTCCGTGTACGGCCGGACTTATGGGCGGCTTGAGTTCGCTAGAACGCGACTGCAATTTTGTGTTCGATCCGACCGCAAAATGTGGCTCGTGTACGGGCGCTCTAAGTTTGAAAATGTCCATATAGGACGAAACTGCAGTAACGTTAGTTACAAATAAAACATAGAAATTTTCATTTCTCTTTTCATCATGATCTTCTACCACGTAGTAACGGCTACATCCATCAATTTATCATAATAATGTTAACTTATGCTTGTTGTTGTAACTTGTCAAATTAATCTTAATGAACTTAAGTCTATGGAATGGTTTTCTTGCAAAATATGATGGGCGACTGTATTCGACTGAGTTTCTTATATCTAATTTCAATAGATCTTTTACTATGTCCATAATATTTTTCACCGAAGTCCTTATATTTAATTTTGTAAATTCCTGACTTTTCCGAATTCTCAGCTTTGTCGTTTGGGTTTCTTTAAAGGCTCTGTAGTTTATGACTTGTTTTAAATACCACCTTCATACCTAGTTCCTTGAAAATCTTTCCAAAGTTTTTCGTGTTTTGGTGGTCTAGAACTGACATATATTTATCTTGGTTTTCGTTATGTCTTAAAGTCGAGATTTCGTTAAATTTTAACCTGAACTCCTTTTTCATCATATCATCTACAATACCCCCCAAGGAGATATTATACTTGTAGAATACCCTTCGAGGGGTATTGTAGATGTAGATGATGATGATGATGATGATGAAATACGTGTTAAAATAACGGTTTGGTGTTGGGATAAAACTCCAGTAATTGTGTCAAATATGGAAATTAGACATGAAATAATTCAAATTGATTCAAGCAAATACATGAATTGAAAGGTGTTTCAACCTCAACTTCAATTTTCTAAAACAAAAACACTGTTTTTACAATTCCATCTTTTAATATTCCAAGTTCATAGACATCAGAATTGATACGATTATAGGATATAGAAAAATAAAACAATCTCAAAATACGCAACGTTGCACAGATGCCTATTAAGCATTTTACCTTACCTTAGACTGGTGACCCGAGCAAAGTTGCAATTTTAGCATATAAATCTTTATAAATATTGAGGAAGGTCAAGATCATCAACAGAAAGTATTGAGAAATTCATTCAGTATTCCTTGATCACTCTTCAGAAACGGTTCCAGAGCATTTAAAGAATGCAGCATATCTCATTTTCATCATTCCTGCTGGGTAGCAGTAGGTATAATGTAAGTTTTTAATGAATATTTGTATTGTTTTCCAAACTATTTAATGTAAGTCCATTCCTGGCCGTATTTTTCTCGTAAGAAATATTCAATTGAGTTTTCTAATGAGTTCTTTCAATATTTGAAAGAATGAGGGTTGGGGAAAACAGCGATAAATCCTCTGCAACAATATTCATTATACTACACCAAAGGTTGCGAGTGGTGAAAACTAGATATGGATCCACTCAATGGTTATTTCACTATGAGTCAATATGAAAAAAAAAAGTTCAAAGTAGCCGTCGCGTAGTTCAAAGTAAACCTATTTTACGATATAAATTTCTCACCTTTTAACAAAAATAATGGACATGTCTATAGTCGAAGCATCCGTCAATTTGAATGAGCTTATTAGCTGCGAACCTTTAAAGTGTGGAAAAAACACCCAGAATTTTTGAATAAAGATTTATTAAATATAAACGTTTTATTTTTTCCTAAAATTGACAAGCTTCAATACATTTTTAATTACAAAAGCTGGTTGCATCTCGCGAAAATAAAATGCACAATATTTTACAAAATATACATACATTCCTAAACCTACTTAATACTTTCGAGTTAGTAGTTTTGGGAACTGCTACAAGATTTGTGACTTACATCAGTTGAATTCATAAAATCAATTGTTCTGTATAGAACAGGCACGGAAAAGGCACTGCATTTGAAATTCTACGTAAGTACTATATGTGTATTAAGAGTATTTCTATTTAAAATTTAATCTAAATCAACTCTGAAAGTGATCCATCGAGTCACCTCGGAACAAGCTGAATGCTGTATTGTATCAAAGAATTAAGTCAGTGTCACATGTGGATGAGAATCACTTTCAGATTTATCTATGGAAAATATAGCTAGATTGAAGGTGATTTTTATATAAAAGTGTTCTCAATGGTTTTGTTAACATTAAAGGCTATAGACTACAGCTTCATAAAAGAAAAATACCTAAAGCACGATTGAATACGTTTCTTGGTGTCTACCTCAATATGAAAATTTTGACAAAAAACATGCTAAGTTTGTATTTTTAATATTTACATATATTTAGATTTTGAAAATTGAAATCACATTTTTGCTCAATTTTATGTCTACAATTTTCTTCATATATTAATAAATGTTGCTGCACAAAGAAGGAAACTAACATTAAGCTCGTTAAAATATGCCTTGTAGAACAGTTTTTTAATGAAATTTAGTTTATGGTACGATTTATTTAAGTTTATTTCTTTTCAATTGAAATTTTACCGACTCTTTATTTTCAATATGTAGAATTTTTATTAATTGATTGAAAAGTAGTTTCATATTGCATGTAAAACATGATATTAGTTCTGAAGTTCCAAAAAACATTACTCGTTTATATATAGAATCTATCACCTATCAAAAAAAAACAAATAAATATTCGAAAATACAGTCTACTGCATAAAATTCCTGCTTAAACAGATATGAATGCAATTTTTGTAAAAAATGTGCAGGAAAGAAATAGAAAGAGTGATAAAGAAGTCTCCAATGAGTATTTTGACTGAGTTGAAGTTATTACCAATTCTTGGGTATGGCCCATAGTATTTCAGAATCGAAAAAACTGTTTTAAACTTTGAAAATGTGCGTTTATACAGCAATTTAACTTCTATAATAGTTTCAAATCTTCACGAAAATCTTGATATATTGCATGAGTTTTATTCATAGACATTTTTAGCTCTTCCTCAACTTCCTCTTGAGTCACTTTCATGTTTCATTTATTTTTTTCATTCAGATACCACAGAAACGTAGTGATAAAAATGTATTCATTAAAATTTCTTTTTCTTCGTTGCCTTGGTCGACAGCCATTATGAGTATTCTTGCAAACGTATGAGAACACCAATTCCAAAATTAAAGATCATCTTGAAATTATATACATTATTTACAAAATTACATGATGACAAAGTACATTTTTTCAATATGGAGTTTTGAAAGCAATAAATCCAGTAACCAAAATTGGGATCTATTAAAAAGATTACTCAAAAGTATTCAGAAAAAATATACTCCATCCTACAGAGTTTAGCTTGCATTCCAGGACCACAAGGATATTGATTCACAATAAAATTGGCGATCTACACTATAAAAATTATCTAACTACTAAAACGTGAAAAAGAATCAGGAACAATGATACAATAAATACAAGAGAAAACAAATCAGTATATACACATTTATTCTGACTTACAGAAGTAAAGTTAAATAAAAATAATTTGAAAAATTCTAACAATTCATACAGGGTGGGGCAAAAAAAAGTTACTTCAAGTTCTGATGAGGACTATTTTTAGTGACCTCTGAAATTTCATTGCCACAACCTGCATTAATAAAAAACAAATCAAAATATTAAATAATATCACACTATTCTTTAACACTTTTCATTTGTGTCACCAGGTGTTTTTTCATCACGAGATCTATCACTTTTTATAAAAAAGTTCTTTATCAAAGTCTCTATTGTCTATTGTAAGTATTTAGGGTTCTTGATGAGCTATCATGTAGGTCTGTTTCAATCGGTTTTGGAATTCATTTAAATTTTCTAAAATCAATAAAAAAACTATTGATAGGAAGAATTTACGAAATTTTATATCCATATGAAACTATTCAGTGTAAAGTACTACCCAAGAACTCCATAAAATGAATTATAGGGCATGATTATTCATCAAAAAAAGGATAACAAAAAAAACACCAATCATTGATTGAAACATACTACAAATGAACTACACAGAATGATACAAAAAATATTGTAAAACATTCAGCTAGCAGTTGAATAAAAAATTTGAATTCTTTTCTAAAACTAAAATTGCACAAAATAAAAAAATATATTTAGACTGCTGCTCAAGCTACAATATGATTCGTATCAAAAATGTTTCATATATTATTCAAGCTAAAGGATACTTTCTGAGCTAAAGCGCCTTACGAATCAATAAAAGAAGTGGAAGTCATGCTTGAACACTTCGGTCAAAGAGTATGAATTACCAGATTTTTTTCAATAAGTAGCTACAGATGTAGTGAAACGATGTCATGTCGCTGCTCTCCTACGTACCGTCACCAAACGTAGCGATCTAACTTGAGTATCCTGATGCCAGGTCTTTAATATGATAACTGTATCAAGGGTATTAGGCTTAAGATTGGATTAGTTACGTCGACATTAGGTTGAAGTTTACACAAGTGACGAGGTGAGAAACGATAGTGAACAAGTGAAATAAGTGAAAAAAGTGTAAGTGAAGTACAAAATGTCATAATTGAGTTATTGATCAAAGTTATTCAATTTCATTAGTAGTTTCACTCACTATCTAACATACTACATAAATGTAACATTGACACTGGTAAGATGTAATATTAGTGGTAAAACAATGACATCAGTTATATAATTGAAAAGTGAATATGATGTTGGCAATTACAGTTTTAAGATGAAAACTATTTGTTTATTTGAATTACATTTTCAAATAGATACCTATCTATATATGGTGGCATTATTCAAAGAAAAAACTCAGCAGTATACAGAATAATCTTTCAATATATTTTTGTTTTATTGAAAAAGTTATGGAAAAGTTTTTGTCTATGGATTTGTTTTTGAAGAAAAATTTATGAAATAATGGCAGGGAAAATCAAGATTGAATATGGTCGACAACGTTTCTTATTGAATTTGAAAAGTTTCCTATGAAAATATAAATAATTTGTTGTTTGCAATGAAATAGCATATATTCAGTACCAAAAATATTTATAATATAACTTAAAGATTGAAACTATAATAAAAATTGTTATTACTCATTACTGTTGTTTCCAATGTGAAGTATCTATACGCTTTGGTCTTGAATACATTCTCTACAAGGCAAATATTACATTGTTTCATAAAATCATTATTTTATCATACCGTTCGAGTAAGGAACGTTTTGTTATATTGCAATATTCTGATTGAGATTTTTCCATGTTTCTACCAGTTCAACGGTAGTCTTTTCCCATAATATGTATAGACATTCTTCTGAATAAATTTCAAAATCACGAATAACAAGTTCTAATAATAAAAAATGTTCATTTCTTGGCATTCTGCAAAGTTCCAGTGAAATCAACTCAAAGATATTTCTCGTAAGATTAGTTTAATTTTCAACTCCGATCTTGTGTAATTCTGTAATTCATGTAGGACCGATACAGAGCTATTCTACTCTTCGGCTCTTTTAATATCATCGTCATGATTTTGCGTAAGGCGCCCTAGCTCTAACTACAAACTCAAGAACCCCTCGCCATAATATAAGTAAAATCAACACTGGCTCTCTTAAACAAGAACAGTAAGCACGTCCGCACTAGCACTCTGTTGTTGTGAAGTCCTCTGCTTATTGATATTTATAATACTTTTACTAAAGTCCTTGTGTCCCGAAGAGTCGTCAAATGCTGCGGTGTTTTTTCGAACGTCCGGATTCTGCGCCTTGTATAGCATGATCTGGCTATTTCTGTGGGCGCTGTTGAGTCCATCAGCGATTTTCACTCCTTCGTTGAGCTTCAGCGTGTTCTCCGAGGAGCTGGTGCCTGGTAGAACCAGCATGGTCTTGCGCGATCCCGGGCAATCCACCTCGGAGATCATTTCGAGCATTTCGCTGGAGCTGTCGTGAGGAATCATGCTCGACATGGGGCGCACCACACTCACTCTGGGCATGTCGATGGCGGAGTTTATGCTCGCCATGCTGCTACCGATGTCATCTTTGAGGGGATTTGCGTACCGCCTTAGGTTCTCTTCGTTCTGTAGGTTGTTGGATTTCTCGTCCTCGTGGTTCCTGTGGCAAGTTTCGGTGGAGGGAGAAAGGTTCATGCCACTTTGTCCAAGGTTCCTTCTGCGCTGTTTCAGGTATAAAAAGCCGACGACTCCCGCCGCGCAGATTCCGATCACGATGAAGCATACGAGGGCTATAAGGTATTTGTTGCTCTGCTGCTCTTCAGATAGAAGGGCGGTTTCCACTTTGACTTCGACAATTGAGGTTAGGGCTAGGAAAGAAGTTTGCTTTCGAGAAATCGCTTCTCCGACGACTCGTATGCCGTCAAGGACCCAACGGTCGCCGGACTGAAATAAAAACAGGTTGATAAAGGTCCAGTAGATTGAAATATGATTAATGACTCGGCAAAGAGTTATATGATGAGAGTTTCGAGGTTATCATTGGAACAAATAACTTTTTTAATTGTTTTCGTTAAAAATTATGACAGCAAATGGTGATAACTTGTAACTTTCATGATGGTGTCAACTTGGGAGTATGTCGTTTGATTTTCGAATGTATCTATCATTTATCTATCAGTACTTTTCAATTACTTTGTTGCCAATGGATGGCGAAGGTACAATTTTGAATGTTCACCAAATAGCAAATATTTTTTATATTACGAATTTCTTTGAATATATTGTAATAAATCACTCTTGAATGACAATTTGATTGTTTCCAATATTTTTGAATTTTTTTGAGAGAAACATTGTTCAATTGTTCATTTGAACAAATATGATTCTGTGATGCGGTGGTGAGATTCAGATTAGAATGCTTAATTTTATTTTGTAAACCACGAATAAATATAGGTATACATCTACTTTATAATTTATAAAATGTACATAAATGAAACAATCCTTTTGATCGCTATGTTTTGTTGGTTCTCTACAAACAAGATAAAAATTCATTTCACTAGTTCAAAATATGATTTTGAATGTACCAATGAAAAATATATTTTTTTATATTTTCAAGGAACAGTATTTCTCTTTCTATTATTCTATGACTCCCAATACAAGTTATATAGGTATATATTTTAGAGTACCTGAACTTGTTAAGTTAATTACACATTGAGATCAATATGCAGTGCTGAAAAGTTTCATTTCAGATGAATATACAATGTATTTCACTATTGACTAATAAAAAAGGTTTAAGGGGATTTAAAATAATTTATGACCTAAAAATCATAACGAGATTTCATTCCAGTCACCAGGTCGAGTTTGAGGGGATATATGAAAATCAGCGAAAATTAAAATTTTCTCTTATGTAAAGGTATACGATTTTTCATTCTAGCTTAGGATGTATATGTTTATTCAAACGACTGACTAATGGTTTCGCAGATACTAATGAACATCTCCATATAATTCTTCTGAAGAATAACCAGTGCACATAATAAACTCACCAGAGTGACTTCAACAGTATCATTATATCCGGTTTTCAAATCGCACAACAGAACCAACGAATCTTGTAGCCCCTCGACAGCCTGTTGGTTCGCTAGCAGCCTCCTCAAATCTCCGCAAAGCCCCTCCACCGTTATCCCTTGCGGCAGCTTAACCCTATCCAGCAGCAAGGTTAACCTCGCGCAACTATTACTCAGCAACGCCTGGTTTGGCCAACAGGTACTTGGTGTGGGCAGAGAGGGAGGTTTGACCCTCCGCCCGCTTTCCAAATCCCTGCATTCTCCGTAAGGCAAACAAGGGGGTGCGAGGCACGATTCGAGGGATGAAGGTACACATACTTGGCTCAGGGTGCACATGGTGTTTTGCTGATTGGATGTGCGGCAGTTCCCGAGGCCGCACCACACTCTGGTACATTTAACGATGCCGTTGTTGCAGATGCAGGTGTTGCATTCGTGTTGCCAAGTTACGTTGTTCTCCAGGATATGGCTGTTCCATGGACAGCTGCCTGGTGATGGTAGAAATGCTCTGTCGTCGACTGCAAAAAAATGAGGATACGTTATTAAAGATGTGACTATGAATTCCATTCAGTATACATTTTATCATTGAAAAAATATGAAGTCATTATATTCCAGCTTATATGGTTAGAATAAAAAACAGAAAAGTAAGGAAAACTGTTTTTAAAAACAAGCTTAGATTGAAGGTCATTGATAAGCTAGTGTACATGTATTTAATTCATAGTTTTGCTAAAAACTTGTTAAATGTTTGTGCTGAAGTAACGTTCACGTGTAAAGAAAAGTATGCTATAAAAAGGGTGTGTTTTAAGACGCCAAGTACTTACTATTACATCTCTTGCCCTTTCTTCCAGCAGGACAAATGCACTTGAAATCCCCGATGTCGTCGATGCAAGTGCCTCCGTATCCGCAAGGATTTGACGCACAGTCGTTGACATTTATTCTACAGTCTGGCCCAGTGAATCCAAGTGCGCATTCGCACAAGAACCAATTGACGCCATCGATGCACTTTCCGCCGTTATAGCAAGGCTGCGGGCTGCAATCATTGACGTCGTCCTGGCAATGGTCTCCTTCAAAGCCATCCCTGCAAATGCACTGGTAGTAGTCGCCTGTGTTGACGCACGTTCCCCCGTTTAGGCAGGGGTTTGATCTGCACGCCGTTTGCTTGACGATGTGACATGTGGTACCTGCGAAGAAGAAGAAGAAGAAGCGTGAATGAGATTGTTCATAAAAAGCTCAGAAAAATAAACAATCGAAAGGGAGACTGGGGAGGAGCTTTGATTTAAGGAAACCTCTTCAAATTCGTGGGGATGAAACCCATAAGCACAGAGGTACCGTTATTGAAGAGGTAGGTCGGGTTTAGAGAATCAAATACTTTCAGTGGAAATAGCGGACCTCTGAGTCTTCTAAGCACCAGAGAGTATAGTGTGATACAAAACAGTGAATCATTCTTTTTCTGTAGCCAGAATTTTCAAAACCGATTGTTCTAGGTAGTTTGTCTCCTTCAATCGATCAATAAAAAATTTGTTATGAGAGATTGGCGGCGTGTCTTTTCAAGAACAGACTAAGGGTGAGTGACAGTTCTGATTATTAATTCATCTGTGACGTGAGTAGCAAGGTAGAACATTTATGTCGAATCAATAAAAAGAAAAAAACGCCCTTAAAAGAAATTGTCCCAGACATATAAATATTTTTCGATTCACCAGACAGCTTATATGAAAGAAAGATATATGTTCGATACATACATATTCTGGAATTTAGGTCTCCGGAATACGGAGATAGAAAGCAGTAAACACACGACTTATACGTTTATAATTTTCATGAAAATCTGACCAATATAGTCTACTTATTTTTATTTACTTGGACCACTCCTCTAGATACTGATAAAATCGTTGTTCGTGTGACGGTACAGTGTTGCGAATTCTATATCGTGATGATTGAATTGAGATTATACTCGGGTAAAAAATTATTTTAGGTTATGTATGTTTGTTAACCCCAAATTAGGATTTATTCGCTGAGTGAATTTATTTGTGAATGAATTAAATGAAGCACTAGAGCCACAACGGTTCAATGAAAATTTATATTCTGTTATGTTTTAATAGTGAAAAAATAGAAGAACGTATGATCTTACAACTCCATCTATGGTCAAAAAACAATGGTACTCTTTCATTACTGTTGAAATTACCATTTTTTTCTTTCAGATCTATTTCTAGGGTCATGAGTTAATAATGATTTACATTGATGTGGAGAACAAACAAATCTGAAAACAACAACAAAAAAATCGGATACATGACACAATGCTATTATGTCAATAATCGTCCAATCGTGTTTTGTGCAATAACTGACTTTAGTACTGAGAAAATATTTCTGAATTGACAACATTTATTTATCAAAGGATAGTCGTCTTGGTTTCCTTCAGGTTGAAGCCTTGCTCCCTTACCCTTTGAACTGTTTTTCGTCAGAGGGACGAATGAGTCATGACTGATCTGGGATGGTGGCAAGAAAGTCCTCAGACATCCATACCGCCCTTCGCGGTGTACCCCTACCTGGCTGAGATGGATGAAGATATTATTCATCTGTTAACGGAGGACATAGGGGCCTCATTCGACAGAGTGTCGGGGCCTTCTATATCGGGAGGGGTCGTCTACAGCG
>WOGN01004417.1:0-14123 GCA_015342105.1 Leptinotarsa texana
TACCGGAAAATTCATACCTGTTACATCTATGACTGTACTGAAATGTGGATACGATGAAACTTCTGACGTTCTATCGATTGCAGGATGTAGTGCTGAAATGATAGCCCATGCAAAACAATGCTGATCTTCATTACGGACATTTACCACGGCCTTCCTACGCTCTATACATTCAGGCAGCTTCACATCTGAACATCCACTGAGCGGGCTGTATTTATTAATGTTTACCTCCAGAAACATGATTTTTCCACAAGTCCAACCTTAAATACAAAACAAAATCACTAATCTATCCAATCAATGAAATGCTTACCTGAATCACGTTCCTGGAAATCTGTAGTGTGAGCGATAATCCCATTTCGAAATCCATCAAAAAGCAATTCAAATCAGTAGACTGATCAACTGTTTTATTCTGTGAATTAAATGATTTGGTTTCTTTCAGATCTTGTGTTTGTAGAATATAACTCCCAAATACGTCCATATTCACTTTGATGATTTTGTGAACCCTGATGGCCGATTCCAATAATTTATAACTTTCTGCCTGATTTCTTCAAAGAATAACATGTAATCGGCCTCGACCGCCTGCGTGTCACCATCAATGGCGAGTTTGGGGCAGTGCGTTACGTCACATCTTTCACTACATCGAGGGAGGTGAAAGCAGACCGATGAATACGCATTAGTCAGCCACACGTCGTGGAGTGAACTTGTCGCTCTCTAGCCGTTGAACGGTTATTGCTGTGACTAACTTGGTGCCCTCACACCGATGGAGCTTTCATTACTTGGAGGATCTTCGAAGTATGCAGACGTATGTTTGTACATAGACAAGCACATGATGAAAACCTGTGCCGTGCATTGTCACACACACACACACCAATCAAATGTAATTACATTATTACGTCACACACACACACACACACAAAATCTCATATGAAAAAAATTCTAAACGATCCATGCATCAAACCCTTCAAGGTCACATCGCCTTGATGTTACTAAACAACAATAAAAAAGCAATTAATACGTCATAGTGGTGGGAGGAGGCCGGAATTCGGCTGTATGCATCTAATATTGGATTTTCCCACCATAATGCAATTTTAGCTAGATATGCTAGGAATAGCTTGAGTTTACATCGTGATTGTCACTCCACGTACTCCACCGTCTTAATAAAGAACTGCCTAAGTCTGTAGAAAAATATGACTGAAAGAGCACATATCTAGTCCATGTTCAACAGGCTCACCAAACTTAAGAGTCATGTAACTTCTGATAATTTTAACGTGAATACAAAATATATCAAAAATATACAGACTGCGAGAAAGAAATCCACAAGATTGATAGTTGTTAAAGTTCACAAGAATCTTCTTCCTCAGGACAATAGTGAACTCATTCGCGAGAAACACCGCGCAGGAAAGATGTGGAAAAACACTAGAGATCCTCAGGGCAAAGAGCTTCTGCTCGGACTTGCGAAGAAGGCCAATTAACAAATAAGTGAGGTCACGAATGCTCGGTGGAAGGAAAAACTGAAGAGACTGAAACTTTCAGTCTCTGTTGAAGATAACGCGACTCTCGGCAACAGTTACGAGTACATACCTACTATAGAAAGAGGTTATGAAAATTGGGTGACGGGCTCCAGACCGAACAGTATAGAAACATCACCAAGACGGCAAGGAGGGGGCGTTTCTTGTCTCTTTCACGCCTCAACGATGCTGATCTGGCTCACCAATGACTTTGAAAAGATGAGAGACTATTAAATGTCTGCCACTACATACCTGATTGCGATGTTATTGGAGTAGTTCTACTCCAGAGCTTGCCACTTGAAGGACTTGAAACGATGGTCTATATTAATAAAGGCAATAAATGCAATATTACCCAGACTGCATGAAGCACGCGGAGGTAATACCTATTCATTAATTAGAAAAACTGAAAAGCCAAAGAAAGAGCTACCGGCCGATCCCGCTGCTCGAAGTGGTCGTCAAGGGTGGAACTCGTTTCGAAGGAACAATTTGGATTCAGGCAGGGTCGTAACACGACCTCGCAACTGGTCGGAATTTTTCATGGAATGAAGAAAGTCTTTCACCGGAAGAATAATACAGTCGTGGTCTTGTTGGACATACAAAAAATCTTTGATACCGTTAGGAGAATGAGATGTATCGCCAAAAATGGGACGGCACACATGTCATCATACATGATGAGGATCTAGTCAACCGGAAATTCAGAGTTAAAATACACCAACCTACTTCTACGGATTTTTCAATGAAAGCAGGTGTTCCACAGGGTAGTGTCTATCCCCACACCTATAATCTCTGTACACGTACAACTTTCCAATGTTTTGCTGGAATGAATGTAGGCATATATGTAGACGATACTGTCATATATGCCCATTCTCACTCTAGCGAGGTGGCAACAGGCCAAATACAGATTCACCTAGATCAGTTGATGGTGTTGTGCATGGTAAAGAATAAGATGAGGCTAAATCTATTTCACGAAGAAATTCACCGATGTGAAGATCTTTAGGAAATTGACGATTCAAGGAAAGTCTGTGAAAGAACAGAAAAGTGCGAAATATCTATGAGTTATCATTGACAAATGCTCAAATTTCCAAGAGCACCCAAGTCTGACAAATCAGAGGAAGCGGCGATCAAACGCAACTACACTCTCATTGCACAAAATTCCAAACTGAATACAGATCTGTTCGACGGCCTATTTCAAGTGATTCCTGTCAAAACACCCGCTAACTAGTAATATAACGGCAGTTAGAGCTTATCATAATCAAACCAGCCATCACGGTATGTTGATCTATGAAGCCCTCGATATTTTTTATGATCGACATGTAAACGACCATTTGTAAATTCATGAAAAAACTGATAGAAAACTTCATATCGATAATTTGTCCTGGTTTTTTCATGAACTTTTTCCAAACAACAGATCGACAGCTATGTTATCATTTGAACGACCGGAATATCAAATCCATGTAATGATGTGCTCAAGTCTAGGCATCAGAAGGCACAATACCTATTCTTTTTCGATTAAGTCTATGTTTATGGGTGAGCGTCATCCGCTAACATCGCGAGGAACGTTTCTCTATGCCTTCTTTCAGCGAGGGCGTGAGAGCGGGCTTGTCAGAAGTAGCCACTTTACTACTCTACCCTTAAGGTAGAGGTACTCATGAAAACGGTTTATTTTGATGAAAAGAGTTTCGCTTTACCGCTTGCTTTTGATAATTGGTCTGAAACTGATGTAGACATGTATGAAAATCAATTCCGTATACATTGAATAAACTTGCTTGAGGTAATTCTGCGGAATACCGAAATGTTTAAAATTCAGAAATACATTTGGTATCCAGTGGGTATGGCAAAAATCTTTCACAAACTTTACCATTTCAAAATGAAGGTTCACCCTTTTCATAATCAGGGATCACGTATGATATTGGTAGGTAGGATATGAAGTAATCCAGTTCTGGTTTCCAATATTAGAATTGAAGAAGATCGGAATACTGTGTACTTTATGGTTCTACTAGAGGTAGGTATTCTCAAAACATATATAACTTCTGAATCTATTCAAAAAGCTACAATTTTTACTGTTTTAGATACTCACCTATATACTCAAATTTAGGCTACGAAGGTACCTATATAGTTATTTTGCAGTGATACAGAGACTTTTTGAACATAATTGATCAAGTAATTGGTCTCAGAATTTATGGGTGGATTATTTTTATTTTTGCTGAAGACTATAGTTTTTCTCGTACTAATTTCATACTGTTAAACTATTGATTTTTAAATATTTTCAATATCTTCAATAAATGTAGCTGATATTTGGTTTTTCAATAAATTCTCGATTTGGTCTTCATCATTACGTAATTGATTTATCGAGTTTGTGAAATATGCACCATCTGGACAAAACACAAACCCTATAGGAAAATCCTCAAGGCGCTTTGATAGCGGTGCTAATGCGAACCATTTGAAAAAACCTTCTCAGATGGTTAATTTCACATAAACGCAGTTCTCCAAATGAAAGAGTTCTCAAGCAGTGAAATTCTGGGTATATTGAATTGAACTTTAAAACGATGAGCAGCCACGGTCCGTTGCGTATTTCTGATATGTACCGCTCTTTATTTATTTATTTATTTTATACACTGTTCTACAGGTTATACCCAACTACAGAACAGTAATATAAGTCAAATCACAATACAATACAATACAATTACAATAGCTTATGAGGTAAAATCAATACATATAGAACTAGCTGAGGAAAAAGTCCCAATCCCAGAGGTGAAACAGTAAAAAATGTCGAGCTGACAACTTGCTTGCTGAATTACATTTGAGGTGAACGTTTCAGAATATTTGTACGTGGTATTGGTAAAAAAAGATTAACTACCCTAGAGGTTGGTCCAGGTACATTGAAATTAAGTTTGTTAAATAGAACTGGCCGATACTTGATGAAAATCCATATTAAAAAAACTAGTCAATAGAGTTTATTATATGATTTTTACAATAAGGGTTTTACAAAAACCGCGACACGTGTTTTGTTATACAATAGCTTCTTCAAGCATAACTGAGAGTTATGCTTGAAGAGTTACTTCAGTTATGCTGAAGTAACTCTAAGTTATGCTTGAAGAAGCTATTGTATAGCAAAACACGTGTCGTGGTTTTTGTAAAACCCTCATAGTGAATATTATACAATAAACTCTATTGATTAGTTTTTTTAGAAAAATTGTGAAGTGACAATTACGACGTCAACTCAAGCTATTCATATCAAATCTAGCTAACATTTCATCACGGTGGGGAAATCCAATTGATGGATAGATATTGGAGTTGAGTAGCGGAATCGGCCGGTAGCTTTCTCTTTGGGTTTTCTGTTTTTCTAATTCATGAATAGGTATTACCTCCGCGTGCTTCATACAGTCTGGGTAATGTTGCAATTCGATTATGCCGTTATTGATATGGACCATCGGTACAAGTCCTTCAAGTGGCAGGCCCCGGAGTAGAACTGCTTCAATACCATCGCAACCAGGTAACTTATGTAGTGACAGGCATTTAAAAGTGTCTCTCATTTTTTGTTGTGGAATAGGCCGCGATGGTAGTGCACCCGACTCACGATCGGAAGATCGTGGGTTCGATTCTCGTCTCGACCAGATATTTATCTGGTTTCTTCCTCAAATATCTAATAACCGGCCCACATATGGTAAATACAGTCCTTATGAAACATTCATATTGGTCCTTCTAGCCACGATATTTAAAAATTGCCTTTTCAGTAACATTTCCTGAATTTATTCATGGAGCTATCTAATATACGATACTTTTCTCAATTTATTACCGCTTTGTTCAACTTACTTTTTCCCCTCATTTCTTTTTAATTTCATCACATTACTGAGCAAAATCCGCCTAATTATTTATTGGCTCTTGCACTAGATGTCACGAGAATCAGATCCGTATTTAAAGAATCGATATCAATCCGTATTCTTCATATTTTCTCAACATTGGCGTCTTCAGATGAAATTAAAAGGGCAAAAGTCTAATGTCTTACATAAATTAATGGAAATGATGAGCTTTACCAAATATAAATAGAGGCTCAAACGAACGATTTCGAATTATCGGGAAAATTTCGGAGAGTTTTGAAAAACGTCATGTATCCATTACGACAGCTATCCGCACTATGGAGGATTCTGCTGATCCCAATGCAGAATAAATCATTCGAATAACCATTTGATGACAAATACTTAGACGCGATAGTGCCATTGATCAATTCAAACGTGAAGACACAATCACAAGAGTCAAATTGCCAGAGCTGAAAATTTCAAAGTTCTCAGGTGATATTGAGTTGTTCACTTCTTTTATAGATATTTATAACGCGTTGAAACATGAATCAGGCCCAGTCGAAATTTCAAATGGATCTGGTATTTTCACGAGAATTTTATCAAATGAAAAAATAGCTACATCGACAAGACAATAATCTTCCTATAGCCATCAATTCAACTTTTGAGTATGTTTTGATGGGTGGAGTAAAACGTGAAAATTATCCCACTACCGACGGCATTTTAGATGATTCTATTAGAATTTTTTGGAATCTGGAAGATATACCTTAAATAAATTCAACCTTTTCAAAGAGGAAGATCATTGTGAATAGATATTTCGGGAGACTACAACTCGCACTGTGAATGGTAAGTAAATGGTTTCATTGCCTTTCAAAAATAAATACATTAAACTTAATAATTCAAGATTACCAGCCCTTCGCCGTTTTCCCATTTCAGAAAAACGTTTTGCTAACTATCCCCAAAAAAAATGCGATATTTTGAATGAGCCTCAATTAGTCACAATTCATAAGTAATTACTCTCAATGCCTGAAGCTTATTTCATCGTCACCGCCTAACATCGTGGCCAAATTTCAATTTGACATCAACTAATATAACTAGAAACGTTTCATTTGCAACTGCGGCATTCATATTCAGTAACGTTTTCGAAGTTTTCTCCTTGGCGCATCAACTGATGTATTAACTGCTTTAAGTGAAACGTCAAGAATAGTACTTTGAGCACGCCACTGAAAATGGCTGCCGCAATTGCAGTTGAAATTTTTGGAGATTGTAACCAAAAAATGACCACTTCAAAACTCAGAAAGCAACCAAAACATTGTTTATGTATATTGGACAAACAGAGAGAATATTTTCCCAAATAATTAATGAGCATAGAAGTATTTTATGGATAGAAAGACCAATTCCACATTTGAAAACCTTGTTTCAACAGAAGGACATAAGTTCAGTGAAGAATACGACGTGTTACATTTAGAAGAGAAAAGTTTGAAACTCAATCTCATTCAGAATTGAATAAATTTACATTACTAAATATTTTTTTAAATGTGGAAACTGGTACAAGAGCTCAGGTAATCATTTTCAAAAGAGTTCTAATGAGAAATCAACCCGAAAACTTTTGGAATGGACATTAAAAACTTAATTAATCTTTTCATGTTCTCCTTAACACTGAATTATTCATAACATACAGTTCCAAGCTCTTGGAAAACTTAAAAACTTCAGGAAGTACGTGATATAATTTGAAGTATATTCCATCGAATTTTATAACGTACAAGTTACGAAGTATACTGACTGTTTGTTTTCAATGTTTCCATTGAATTACTTCCGTTTGAAATTACCCTTTCTTTGAAGTTTTATTGCAGAAATTTCAATGTCTTTCAAGTCAAAGGAGGTTCTTTGAAGATATAAATGCAGCATGAAACAATATATTTCCTGATAACTAACGACCTATTTTTACAAATGGCTGAGGGTAATTTTTGTGAATGATCGATACAATCTTAGTTGAAATGTTTCAGATCTGTCTCATTCACTAATCATCAGTCATTCATCACTCTAAGACGACTGTGGATACTAACAATCGAATCATAGCAGAGAAATTCTGTTTGAGTTTTTTTTGATTCATTTTTTGATATTTTAATTATTTTTATAGTTCTCTTTTACTCTGAGCTCATTTTATCCATTCCATTGTATTTTCATTTCAGGATTCATTATTTGATATTATCAATATTTCAGCTATTCACTTCAATTTTGAAATATCATAAATTTATCCAATCTAGATTTTTGATATTGCAGAGTATATCTGAATCATCTTCTAAGGTTTGAAGAGCTTATTTTTGGGTTGTTCTTCAGTTATTGAAGTATAAGATTGTATATTTTGCATGAAAAATGTTTGATATCAATTTGAAAAGTTCACTGATATAGACTTCTGCCAATGAATAGTTTTTGTCAAACTGAAGTATCAATGGGACTAGGATGATATCCTGTGAACAATTTTTCACAATCTGTCGTCATGAAATTTGGCCGGTCTGAGTAGAAATTGTTAAAACTTATTTTTGTTGGAATGCATATTTTCATGATTGCTTTGTGATATTTCTATAAAAATTTTCAGTTTCAGTCACATAATGTTTCACTTCTTTTTTGGATGAATCCTCATAGTAAAAATCAAAAAAAAAACTTTCATTTCCATTTCAACTTCCGGGTTGTCGATAAGCATCATATTATCGTGAGGCAACTGTTCAGTCATTATCTACTTTTTCGATATAAATGATCAGAATTGTTATATCTCACTTTCAAAATATAAGTTTTTGAAGAAATATTCATTTTGGAAAAGAGAAACAGTACTGCCCCTTGAGTTACTGTATTACATCTATAACTACCTCACTAACTAGTGAAATAGGTCATACGGATGTATCACATTATGTTGAGGTCGATTTCTCTCCCTCTGAAATTTCATCTCAGAGCATGAGTCTTCAAAAGCTAGGTGTCTTCTGCGCCTTCTTCTGCATCCACATAAAATTTATAAAATGAGATGAACAACAATGAGTGTGATAATAAAATATGTAAACCATGTGATGCAATCCTGTCCTGTTGCTGAATATCGGGATACGTTCTAGATGATATGAGAAATACATTTCAGGTTCTATCGGTGGGATTTTGAGAATGAAACCAAGTCGGATTTGGTATGAAATACTTTAAGTTCTATGATTTCAAGATATTGAGTACCTTTGTATAATTTTGGTGAAAGGGGAAGGTTATTCCTCTTCAAATCTTGAGATGTTTCTAGCAGTGCATTAACCAAGTTTTCTGGTGTTATGATTGATGAATGAGTGATGTTCAATCGTGCCCATTTGATAGAAACTAAAATATCCATACTTTTTTGTATATATAGAAAGCTTTCCATTGATTTTCTACAAATCTATATGAATTTTAATTTTGCTTTTATTTGACTCATTCTATCATTCATATCATTTTTCGAAATTTTCCAATTGATGTTCATCGTTTTTAGTCTGTTTACGGAACTGGTGTAGAATTCACCATCAGAGGCGTCAATGTTGATTGATTTGAAAATACTTTCTATGCCGCCAAAGAGATCTCTTTTATATCTTTCTGTATCAAATATGATTTTTCGAAAGGAATTATATAGTATTTTCAATTTTTGACTACTTTACTAATTTTAACCTTTATTTGTGAAGAATTTTATCAAAAATTGGACATATTTAGATTTTTTTTGTCGGGAAACTATTGGGATATTTTTATTTTTTTTAAAGTAATTGACAATTTGAATATTCGATTTTTGAATAGTCAATTAGGTATTTGGTTTTGTATAAGTTCACGAAAGTTGAAAATTCTTGTGTGATGTGTTCAGCACAATATTTCGGTTTGTTGTTTTCACGGTTATCGATGTTTACAAAAGTGTAGGGGTTATCGAAAGTTCCTTCATCTTGAATCATTACAAGGTCTGAATCTTTGTTTGTGGGCAAGATCAAAGTTCCTATTGGGATTGATTTTGAGTTGAAGACGAGGAATGCTTTCGTGTAAACGATTTTGATTCTTGAAAGTGCGTCAGTGTTTCTGTTGATTTTTCCTAATTTGAATATGATTTAACAGTCATATTCCTTAATTTGGCGAAATCTAGCAAGTTTGCTGTCAGGGAAAATAACCAAGAGAGTGGTCTATGATCAATTTAAATTTTTTTTCGAATTATACTTTGAGTCTGTTAAAAAATTGTACGTGAAGCGTATCAATGGCCCTTGTGGTATTACAACTCCAATAGAATACGCTCTAGCATCTGTTGCTAATAGAAAAGTATCTTCGAAATTTTGGGTGTATTGGTATTGGAATTAAAACAAAGAGTTGTTTGAATTCTTCGAATTATTTCTGAAAATCATTTTCGAAAATGAAAGGATTGCCTTTTTGAAGTAGTTTTATGAGAGGCTTCGATATTTTTCCGAGGTTTGGTATGGATCACCTGTAATATCTTGCTGAACTAAGAAAGGCTTTTATTTTTTTCTGATTTATAGTTTCTGGAAAGTTCATAATTCACTCGACTTTGTTGGGGTTTGGCGTTACCTCATTTTTTGTGATTGAATTGTCAATATATGCTACTTTTTTTCTGAAGAATTCACACTCTCCTTGTTGGATTTTGAAATCAGCTTGACGAAGTCTTCAAATACTTCCTTCAGTCTGGATAAGTGATCATGAATGGTAAAGAAGTAAATGATCATGTCGTCCATATGAAAAATGTATCGCTCATTCTGAATTCTGAAAATAATATTATCCATCACCCTTTAGAACACTGATGGTGAATTTCTGAGGGCGAAGCTGTGAACAACGTTGGACGTTGTTCACAGTTGGTACCTGAGGGAGCAGATATCTGTTAACTCCAGCAACACCGCGGTAATCCCCTTCACCAAGAGAAGGAAATTGCACGATCTAACGCCACTTTCCCTCAATGATGTGGTCATTCCATTCAAAACCAAGGTAAAATATCTTGGCATTGTCCTCGATAAAAGACTCACCTGAAACGCTCACTTGGAAAAAGTTTCACACAAAGCCAGACTGACAGATATGTCGAAGGATTTGTGGTAAAACTTGGGGTTTAGGTCCCAAACAAATCTATTGGATTTATGGGATGATTGTCAGACCAATGATCACATATGGTGCAATTACTTGTTGGCAATTGGTGACTATTGCGAAGGCTTTACAGAAAACGGCCCAAGCGAAGCTCTCTTCATTACAGAGACAGGCTTGTCTGACTATCAATGGTGACATCAGTATCACACCGTCAGCGGCGGAGATCCTTCTAGATCTACCTCCTCTCCACATCCAATGGCAATATTTCCTCCTGAGATGATTTTTCACACCACAGTTTTTGTATCAGTGTCTTTACTATCATAACAAATGGTGCTACCAAACCGAGTGGAACGAATATCTCAGAAATATCAGATAGTATTGTTCGTTTTGTATGTTTGTTTCTATTTATTGGAAAATCTATTGAAAATTTCAAAACACCCTGTTTGTGAACTGCCAATATAATCCCAAAGTTTCACTTTGATCCTTTTCTCCGAAATAAACAACATTGTCATCAACCAGATTACTATTGATTTGTTGAAGAAGGCCCTCATGGTTTAACACCCATTTTCTTAAGTTTATTCCGCCCCCTGTTTTGAACTGCCAATATAATCCCAAAGTTTACCTTTGATCCTTTTCTCCGAAATGAACAACATTGTCATCAACCAGAGTACTATTGATTTGTTGAAGAAGGCCCTCATGGTTCGACACCCATTTTCTTAAGTTTATTCCGTCCCCTTGGAGGACGAAGAAAATGTCCCGACATAAGGCAAGAGCCGTCTCTGCGGATTCCTCCCCAGTTAACATATCATCAACATAGAAGACTTTTGAAATCACTTCAGCGGTGGTTGGATATTCAGCCGAATGCTCAATGCCTAGTTGTTTCAAACATCGTATTGTTAGGAACGGGGCTGACCGCGTTCTATACGTTACGGTATTCAGAATGTACTCCTTTAACTCAAACTATTTTTTGATGTACTCAATGCTTTGTATCGATCCATACCATGCGGTACATCTTTGCAATGTCCGCGCATAACACTACTGAATGTTTTCTGAACCTCAATAAAACCATAAACAAATCTTCTTGTAACTTTGACCCTATGTATTGAATATCGTTCAGAGAAAGTCCGGAAGATATTTTCGAGGAACTATTGAAGACTATTCGAAGTTTTGCAGTTGAGCTACTCTCATTGGGTACTCCATGATGAGGTAAGTAGAAAGATGATTCACCTACTGATCCTTCACTTTCTGACATATGTCCTATTCCAAAATACTTCTCCATGAATTCTACATAAATTTCTCGCATCCGAAAACTTTTTTGCAGTGTTATTTCTAGAGTAATGAATCGGTTGACAGCATAGTGTTTTGATTCGCCCAGTTCAAGAGGAGATCGTTCGAATGGAATATGAACAATAAACTTACCATCTCCTCCCCTTTTAGTGGTTTTACAGAAGGTGTATCCACTCTCTCGGTCTTCTCTCGAAAGAACTGGTTCAGGATTAGGGGAAGAATCTATCTCCCAAAATTTCTTTAAATGAGATTGTATGTCAATCAGGGTCATGTTACAGTACTTTTTTGTCTCATCAATGTGAGCGGACCTGACACAAGCCATCCCTTGAGAGTTTTCTGAAGGGTTGGTTAACCTCTTTCCAACTTGAACTAACCCACACATAACAAATTATACAATACTTCTGCACCAAGTAGCATATCGATTTTTCCTGGATAGGCAAATTCAGGATCAGCCAATTTAATATTGGTTGGAATATCCAAATGTGAAATATGAAGCACCTGACTTGGGATCGAATCACTGATTGTAGGAACAATCAAACATGAAATTTTCCTTTGAAAGTCATTATAACAAGATTTAAACATGACGGTGCCCTTATGCTTGATGTTGGTAACATCTTGATTTATACCAACAATCGAAATATTGACAGAATATTTTTGTAACCCCAATAGCCCAAAGAAAATTTCTCTGATGAAGTTAGACTGAGATCCGTTGTCTAACAATGCACTACAGCGATGAAAAACTCCATCTGAACCAAAAACCTCAAAAACAACTATTGACAATAAGACATCATTACTTCCAAGACAAGAATATAAGAAAAATGTTCTTACCTGTTCTGTTGATTCCAGTTTGGATTTCTCAGATCTAGTTTCGATCTGAGTATTGTTTTGATGAGTCGCTATTGATGAATTGTACAGTATCATGATGTTGAGTATGGGCATCACGATGCAATAGCGAATGATGTTTAGCTCTACACTTTCTGCATGTACCTACATTACACTCCTCACTTATATGATTGGCTTTTCTCAAACAGTTCAAACAAAGCCCTAATCTTTTAGCTTGATCAAATCTCGAATGTGATGTTAGTTTCAGAAAATCAGGGCAATTCGTTATATAATGTTTACTATTACAAAACCCGCAACATTGTCCTCATGTACCCAAACATGTTTTATTAACTTAAGATTTCGTTTGGTATCTAGACTTATTGTCTTCATCTTCATATTCACTTCTTTCAATGTTTTGCAACATGTCTATCCTATTTTTCAGGAATTCTTTAAAACTACCTAACGATGGAACTTTTCCTTTTGGTTTATGTTCCTCCCAAACTCGAAAGATTATACAATCAAATTTGTCTATCATAAGATGTATGATGAGTGGATCCCATAAATTAGTTTCAATGCCTAATTTTTCCAGGGAAAATAATGTTTTTGTTAGAGTATTCGTAAGTTTAATGCAGATTCTCTATGAATTTCCTGGAATTTCACCAAAGATTTCAAATGAAAATTGACCAACATCGGCGTATTATTATATCTTTCTCCCATTGGTTTCCAAACCACTTTATACTTTTCCGCTGAAACATTCACCATTTCACACACCATTTTTACTTCTCTTTAAAGAGCACCTTCAAAATTTATTTTACTCTCAGCTTCACTCTGATAATCCTCATTATTAACAACTATTTCATTTTGGATTTGGTCGAATTCGTCAAGCAAACAAGAAGCTCTTTCTAATCGTGAATCTAGTTCCACTATCGAATCATCATCAATTGAGTTTTGGTTTTGAGCAAAATCCTCTAAAAATTTGTTAATTTTCTCTTAATTACACCTCTTTTGCGATTAATTGATTTTCTAACATGATTTACTAATTGAATTTATTCACTCAAATTGACACAGAAACGAAATGAACAGGAATAAGGGAAAAATTGAACGACTCACTAATTCAGTATAAATTGTTATTTTCGCCACTGTTTCACGGCGGTTATGTTACACCAGGTATCGTATCCACACTCGCTACCGCCTTCAGTGACTCGACTCCACTTCAATGACTTCCACAGAGATGCACTACGTGTTTCACGTAAGTCCGTACTTTTTACCGTTGAATTGAATTTGGAAAGCTGCTAAACTTTTCTCCAATGTATTTCAATCTCCAAATATATATCCAGGCTCGTATGCACCACTATGTTGGGGTGTATCCCCTTGAATTCGAACTCCAATTACTCTAAACAAGAAAAACTTCAGTGTTTGCTGTCTGTATTCATTGTTCACTTTCTTAGACGATTACAACACAACCTTCGTGGACTGTAGGTTATTTTACTGTGTTTGAAACACACAAAAATTTATCATTAACACAACTTCAAATAGCTAAAACCCAACATGTGGCGAGGGTCAGAAATCTACCTACCTACCTGAGGGTGATGCAGTTGTTCGATAACGAGAAAACATTCGCCTACAAATACAAGACAGTAAATGTTACTAG
>WOGN01004419.1:0-14122 GCA_015342105.1 Leptinotarsa texana
TTACAAGCTAGAAGGAGTTTACCCTGAACAAGGCATCGACAACAGAATACTACTGAATAAATTTAATCTATTATCCCTTCAAAACCGAAGAACCTACTATTCTATAATTTTCATTTATAAACTAGTGAATAATCCGATTGACTGTCCCGAACTACTCTCCCACTTCAACTTTCATGTTCCACGAATTAATTTTAGAAATGAACTGACTTTTTATCTACCAAATTCTAGAACAAACATATTACTCAAGTCACCAGTTGTTGCAATTAGCAAACTTTACTATCAACTCTGTGAAAACCTCGACATTTATTATGAACCTATTGGTCAAGTTAAGAACCACGTTAACAAACTTTTACACTCTAGTCAAAGTACATGAGCCCAAATTGAAAGTTATTCTACCATGTGAGCTTATTACTACTACTTTATTACTGCTGAATTATGTTTTTGTTTTAAATATAGCTACTGGGAAAATTTCGAAACTTGTAGTAGAGAAAAATAGCCATTTAACTAAAATTTATGCATATTAATTGAAATACCTGACCTTGTTTGTATACGTGTAAGGACAGGTAGCCAGATTTAATTGATGTTCATGGCATCTTATTTTCTATTGAAATAATCCCTGCCCGAGTCGACAATTTCTCTTGTGTTCAAAGAGACGGGTATCCACACTTCTTTTCGTGGTTCCAATGTAGAACGTCCCGCAGCTTCATGGAATCCGGTTTACTCCGGATATTATTGAAGGTTCTATGGGATTCTTAACTGATCTTAGACTTGGATAGTTTGGTTTCACGTCCTGTTTCTCTAAAATTCTCCCAATTAGATCTGTAAGGAAAGCTTTTCCTTTGACCACTCTAGCTGGGGTTACTTTGGCTTTATATCTCCCGTCAGGTTCAAATAATTAATGTCCAAAAAAAAGGACCTCAAACAAAATACCAAATCGACTGAAACGTCATGGACCATTCTCATGCTGTCAGAATATTTGTGTTTTTTGACAATCATTCGACATGTCATTCAGAATCACTCACGGAATTTACAATAGTACGTATTGCAATTTCGTTCATCGATCCCTAAAATGAAAATTGAAAATGAAATAGAAAAATTGATGAATCGCATCGCGCTATTAGAAAAACAAAATGCCCGCTTCAAAAATTTATTGGACTCCGCTCTCGAAGTAACTAAACAGTCCGTTTCAAGAACCCACATACAGAAAGATGAGACCGAGTTTCTGCAAGAGACCATAAAATTGATAGAAGACGAGAAGACGCAAATGCAGAATGACCTTCAGCTAATGTCGTCCAGTGAAAACGAACATATATTACTCCACATAAGACAACTCGAGAACAACAATATGGAATTTCGCAAGAAAGTGGAAGTGTTGTTAGAGCAAGTCCAAATTCACAGCAGAGATATTGAACAGCTCAAGAGGGAACATTCTGAATTCAAATTTCTTCTGACACAACCCGACTCGAATTCTCAGTGGCTGAAAGACATTCTTCAACTTGATAACACGGTATCAGAGAATGTTGGTCTGTCCCTCATGGAGGAGAGGTATAAACTACAAAAAAAGATAGTTGTTCTGGAAAGGAAGAAAACTGAACTACTCACTGCCATTGATGATATCGCCAAGCCCGAAAGCCAGACAGAACAAAATTTCAAAGAAAGTTTCAAAACTGATTTAGAAAAAGCGTTGTTCAAAGCTATCGACGATGTGGCTAAAAGAGAGTACGAAAATCTGTATGTTAAAGTTTTAGATTTAGAAAAGGAAAGATCCATTCTACTCAGTGAACTGCAAACAGTTTTGGATAATTCCAGAAACGAAATTGCTAGTGAGTACTGTAAGTTGCAACAGAAAATTCTAGCGATAGAAACAGAGAAGGCAGAGCTGAAACTTACTTTGGAGTCATTAGGTAGTGATCCGGAAACAGAAAAAGATAACAAGGTTAATGAAGTGAGAGAAAGTAAAGTTTTCGTTGGTAATATTGCTGAAGATAACGCAGAATTGGACGAAATCCTGAATGCATTTTCGAACCAGATATCTCGAATGAATATACCGCTGAAAACAGAAGGCCTTAAAGCAAAAAAAATTATTAGGTCCAGTCTCACCACTTGCAATATAGTATAAGAAAAAAAATCATTGCAGATTGAAAGTATTTGCCCATTACAATCACTTTTATATTAAATATAATTTATATTTCCACCGAAAAATCCTCCAATATAATTTAGAAAGTAGTACATATAAAAATATTCTAATAATGTTACATATTCTGAATTCTGAATAAACTCGAAATTTGAATTGCCAGAGATTTACTCAATTAAGCAGGTATACAGACAGAAAAAATATAACATTAGCCAAAGTTTGTTAGCATTAATGAATACGTACCGAGATAATTGATAAATGTTCTTGATATTTTGAAATTTACTACATTAACACCTTTTATCAAGACAAAATTATTAACTATCGTTCAACTCCGAAAAATAGGACTTTCTTAAATTATTCCTTTGACCTTTTTAGCTAGGAAGCTGAAATCTGGTATAAAGGTGCTTGTAAGGCCTTAGATGCCCACTAATATTCTGTGAGCTCCCCAGTGGGGTTAAAAGGGGCATGTTTACCTTTCCATCACTGTTTTTCCAAACCGGTATATTTTCGGAGGCTGAAATTTTGTATATAGGTTTGTTTTACATCGTAGATATGCAATAAGAATGGATTTTCAAATATTCCACATGTGGTGCCCCCACTTGGGATAAAAGGGGGGCGTTCACATATAAGAATTACCTTTTCTCCGTACCGCTATACATTCGAAGGCTGAAATGTTGTATGTAGGTTTGTTTTACATTTCAAATGTGCAATAAGAAGGAATTTTTCAATTTTCTAACTGGGGCGCTAGCCGCAAATGAAAAAAGCGCGTCCATTAAACAAACTTATCTATTCATAGCTGTTTCTCCATGTTCTTGAATTTCCAGTGGGTAAATTTATATTTAGTGTCAGCTATGCACCCGTTCGAAGCCAGGGCGATTCGCTAGTATTGAATATACAAAATTTTCAAACACAATTGTGTTATTGAACGTTAACACACTGAACAATATTCAAATTTCTCGTCAGTTTTTCTTGATTGTACAGTTTTCCCAGTGAAACAATGTACTGCTCAGTATTGATACAGTTTATTTTGGAATCAAAAGCTTCGCTCATAAGAGGACCCTTCATACTGTTTGGTGGTCAAAAACACCATCAGCTGGAAGGTACCAAGCGAGGCACCCAAGCTAGCAATTCATAAAGTGCAGACAGACCCAACACACTGTACTCATACTCACTTTGAAGCTTCTTGATTCTATACAAAATAGAGCAGTTCGTCTTATTTGTTGCTCTTATTGACCGTAAGTCCGGCCGTACACGGACCACATATTTGCATTTGAGGCAACCACAACATTGTGGTCACGTTGACTGCACTTCGCGGTTGACCCAACCACATTTTTGTTGTCGACTTGCGGTCATAGAAACCGCACTTGCAGTTGAGGCAACTGACATCAAAAATTGAATGCTGTGAGACCAACATGAGAAAAAGTACACCACGGTGTATTTTTTTTCTTGGTGTCACCAGCATCGACTACATTAGTCATTAGCCTCGTGTCCTGGGTAGGCAATTTTAATAACTCCCAGAGCCACCTGAGGAGTATCATTACTATTCGCAGTCCATCAGCCATGTAACGTTGCAGAATCATCCCAACTTCAACTAGATAAATTCTCTTGAGAAAAATATCTGGTCGAGGTTGGGATCTAACTCACGACCTTCCGGTCGTGGGTCGGGCGCAGTACCACTCAGCCAATTCACCGCTAGTCGGCATATTTTTTAAATTATTATTATTATTATTAAAACAGTCGGCATCTGCTTATGGTTTTTTGAGCAGTTCTGCATGCATATATTTTGTTATAAAATATATGTTTTTGAAGTTGTACAGAAGTACACTTTGTGATTCTTAGCAACCAACTCTCTAAAAAGATATTTGATGACTCGTTCTTTTAGCGCGCCTTTTCAGTAAGATTACCAACTTTGCCAGTTTATATTTGAAACTGTGACACATAAACTGTCTCATCACTATGTACCCAGAATTTTTAACCCCTTTTCATAGGTTTATTAGGCATATACTGGCATAAGATGCTTTTTCCTTTGTAGCAAATCATTATTCATCAGTGGCTTGATGTTCGTTAAGCGCAAACAATTTCAAATACGATTCTGACATTGTGTCAATAATGGAAACTTTCGTAAACAAATGAATGAATATATCATTGCTTGTCCATACTGTGGTCAGTCTCCATAATTGTAGTTGTAACTGTGATAGAGGCATTTCATCTTCTGTGTTCCATCCATCAGTTTCTTTGGCTATGGTAGGTGATGCATCAATATCACGCTGACAAACTTGTTCAAATTGCTCGTCATGCATTGATTCGATGTCAAAAAAACTATGCACATCATCTTCTGGACCTATCATAATTAGGGATTCTTCTGAGTCGTCCAAAAAGTTTGACGACTCCTCTGATTCACAGTCCGCAGAAGTCTCATCTACGAGTGCTGCAAACTCGGAAGAATCCAGTTCTTGCAACTCCGCCAAAGTCCACTTAGCGTGACCTGCAAATAAAAAACCTAATTCAATGCCTTGTGGTCGCTTGTGGATAATTGGCTCCTTATCCTAATCGGAAGGTAATATACTATTAACTTTGTTTATAAAATAATTTTATCTTCTCTAACATGTGCTGTGTAAACACCAATTTGAACACTGCTAACCTCTCTAACAGTAAGTTATGGCTATCTTATTAGTAATGTCTTGTTTTTATCATACAAACTAATTTGTAGCTATTCCCAGTTTATGTGAAATTGAAATATACACTTTAAAGGTTTTGTTGAAAAACTATATTGAATAAGTTTTAGTACAAACGTTTCAGCTATTTCGAATTCAAGATATAAGGCAATGATTGCAAGTTGTTTTTCCGACGACCTACTGGAAATACGTATCATTTCGTACTGTAAACTAGTACACAAAATTAGATATTTCGCACTAGTGAATATTCCACACAGTCTATTCGCTCTGGTATTGGTGCGGTTACTTAATATATTTAACTTTACTCTAATATTTACTCATAGGTACCTGTAACAACGAATTCATAACATTATAGTGGGAAAGTGATTTTCTAAGTAGAGAGGTACCCAATCGTATAATTTCTTCAGTTTTATTTGGTACAATGGTTCATTACCAAACATTAAATTTTTATTTCTTTTTTTATTATTTTTGTTTCACACTTGTAAATATAGTTTAGGTTGTATTTACAATTTATGCGGGCAAATAATTTAAATTGTTGTTTTTCAAGAACCTCACTTTGATGAAATAATCCTACTTATTTCTATCCTTTTTTTGTTACTTCGGTCGTTCCGAAATATATTCAACGAGAGGAGCACAGAGACGAAAAACCTTCTTCGTCGTGTTCGGGTGCAAAAACTGCAATACAATTACGTTGTGGTGCGAACCCACAATTTTTTCTTGTCTAATAAGGAACTTCCACTCCTACAATACATCGTTCTGTCATACTACATCAAACAAGGTGAGTTAACTTATTCATCATGCAATTGATTTTTTATTCGTACTTTTACGCAAAGATTGAAATCAAAATAAATCTTATAGGTGAATCTGCGTCGCTAGTTCATACACCGCTTCAAAATCGTTCATGCTATACCTACCTAAATACTTACTTCTCAAAATGTATCTTCTCATCCATTTAGATTATTCACAACTCATTTAAATATGAAATCATCATTGCTATGTACAACTAGTTTCAATTGATTTGATTTGTTAGATAGATTTAATTTTCGCACATATTGAATTACATTGGGATTTCTAGACTAGCAAATGTGTTCGCTCGAGCAACACTAAATCATACTAGATTATTATAATTTGCATAAATCAATATTTGGCTCGAGGAATATAATGCGGAAACTTCACTTCAAACGGTTTCATGGTATAGTACTCGTTACATAATGTATAATCTCTTGATCAATATGTAAAGCTCTTGGGTTTGTTAGGTGGTTTAATTTCAAAGAAGAAAATTGGTATCCTCCAGATCAACACAGGTAATATACAGTGACAGCAGTGAAATCTGCAATCTGAAGCATATGATGCTTTATCAACAGACTCACAATAAATTAAATATCGTCCCTCAATTTGACCAATAATAACATCAACACTCAAAAACTGAAATATAGTTTCTTATAGATTTTTGGTATATCAAATTTAATCAAGCTAGGACCCAATTTTTTTAGCTGCTATTTTTGACAAATAAGTACTTTTATCAGGAAATGAAAGTTGACTCAACTCATCGTGCTGTTCAGTTTCTGTTATTATTTATAATGTTATCTGACATAATTTAAGTTACAATCTAATAACTCCATCACAAGTATTGCAAAATGTAGAATAGTTTAATGGCTTTTAATTAAGACAAAAAGTTCCTTATTTTTCATTTAATTAATACAACTGAAAAACTAATTCAATAATTCAAGTTACCAAGTACTAATAGTATTATAATTAAAATACATTTTGCCAGAACATTTCGACTAATTTCGATAAGAAAGGTTTTTGGCTTTTTACTTCTGTATCTCTATACAAAATATGTGGGAAACTCCTGAAGGTAGAAAGAAACCATTTGAGTTCAAAATGAACGAAATTAAATTTTTCCTGTTCAATTTGACCTCCGAAAATTCGTTATTGAATTGAATCAGTTATATCACACATATGAACGCTACACAATATAATATATACAATAAATTTCATTTCATTTATACCGATCATCCTCAATGGCGAACTTCGATGTTTCGAAATAAGACACTTGTCTTATTACTTCATCAGCACATTTTCGAACATTACAGGATGAAGTACTCAGTTCATTCATATCACTACCACTTTATGTCATGGAAGAAATCAATGTTTTCATGTCACGATGACAATACGTGAAAATATTCATACGCTTATTTGATTCAACCTCAGCTATAGTAAACTCGTTCAAATTGACAGGGGTATGTTATTAGGAGGGATTAGTTTTTGGGAAAGAAAGTGTTGGCTTTCTATTTCTTCATCTTCGTATGAAAAAGTGGGAAACTGAGGAAGAAAAAAAGTAATCAAATTCAAGAGTAACTTTTGACAAAGATGTATAGATCATGATTGAAAAGTCACTAGTACTGATGATCTAATATGTCAAACGTTTTATTCCGAAACTTTGAAGTCGACGAAATTTTATACTGTAACTTTTTTATATATTATATTTTGTAGCGGTCTATGGATGATGTCTGTTACACATTAATAACGACTGCTTGAGGTACAAACTGGATAGTTTACTATTCATTTTGTTATTGTCGTTCATATAGAATGTTCATATGGAAATAGTTGTTATGAAAGTATTTTTCTTATTTAAAGTAATTCAATGTTTGTGTGAAAGTAATGGTTTCGAAGGGCTTCCACTGTCAGTTTGTATCTAAAAGTAATTCCAATGCGTGATCCAGACATTCTTGTTTTTCTTTGCTTTTTTCTTCAATTCGGATATTTTACACATATTTCGTATGAAGATGAAGGAATAACAAGCCAAAAAACTTTATTTTTTAAGAAGAGGTCTTTCTAGACATATAGCCACCCCTTTCAATTTTAATTTCGAGTAAACATCTTGAGATAAATCAGTTATAAATTTAATAACTTATGTATGACATAACAAATTTCAAAATATATTATGGGATTGGTGGATACTTGATGAAAATCCATAAATTATTCAAGCAACACTTCATTGGGCTATTTTCACTGAATAGTTTACAAAACGGCAATACCTGTTTCTCTATACAATATCTTCCTCAAGCGCTTTTATAATGACTGAATTCAACTTTGAAAAAGAGAAAAAGGAAACCCTAAAGCCACTAGAGCTGGTTATTAATGAAACTGATAAACGCATGGCGGTTATCATAAAGCCAAACTCTATTCTCTCGTTGAATTATACAAAAAACAATTTTCATATTAGATCTGTGGTGTCGTTTGTAACGATTTAGTCATGTAGAAATATTTTAAAATTGAATCTTATTACGGAAATATTCAAACATTTCGTTGCATACTCACCCAAGAAATCAATGATTTTCTACTGCAGAGATGAATGTCGATATTTGCGTAATTTACCTGGAACAATTTATGGAATGTTATTACCATAATTGCCAAAAATGATTTATCATATTCCAAATGAACTTTCAAACTTCAATGGCCTATCTACACAAAAGTTGTCAATCTCAATACCATCTATTACAATATAATTATTTCACGGTTAACAAACTTTTAAAAGTAATCGAAGCTTCCCATTCAAAATTGCAATCAGCGTCTCCCCTCGAGTGTCATTAGTATAATCAAGAAAATCTGACCCAGGTGCAGATTCAATCCATTTTAAAAAACTACTCACATGTAAGGAGCGCAGAACGGAAACATACTTTGAAGCTTCTTAAAAGTCAATAATTGATAATGACGAAATAGATACCAGAAAGACATGTTTTGATTTGTCAAGAATCTCTTCCATGGTACTAGACTGATTGGATTGAACGCTTCTGTCCTCAATACAAACAAACCTAAGAAAGGTAAAGACTTTCCTCATAAATACGATCTATGGGATTGACAAAAAACTCAGAGATATCAGAGATACATGTTGAATGAGACTTCGTTTTATATCACTCTCTACAGCTTTCACTGCAAATACCAAGGATTTTGAAACGTTAGTCTATCTTCGACAAGGTTGTTGTTAGGGACAGAAGAGTGAAATCTCTGCATCCATGACTCGGCCTACTATATAACTGATGATGTATGTGGCAGGTTTATTCAGTCGATAAATGAACATTGAAATATTCTTCTGGCAAAATCTTCCAAAATTGATCCACCCCAAAGTGTTCATTCACCCTTCGAAGCTTGATACCAAACAGTTGTTGGACTGCAGTAGGAATGAACTACGATGTCTAACAGGCCCTCTCACAGGTCACTGTCGTTTGAATCATCATATGCAGGAACTTGGACTGTCGGAAGACATAGTATGTCGCCTTTGTTTGAAAAATAATGAAACAGCAGAGCAAATACTTTGTACCAGCCCCGCTGGGGACTGAATAAGTTTTTTAGAGTTCGGAAGAACCGTACTTTTAGCATCTGACTTGAAAGATCTCTCACCATATACACTAATCGGCTTCGTTAAGAAGCCGAGTTAATTTGGTCGAGTGTGAATAGGTATGAGCCACAATAAACTCTTGCGGGTTGCGGTGGAGGGTCGAATAGACCCACTCACTTTTCCTAACCTAACCTGAGCCATGTTGAAATTAATCGAGTTCCAGGCACTTTGCTCTTTGGATCGGATGATCCTGCACTGATGAGAGATAATACCTCGAAATATGTCTATAGGTGATCTAGTAGAATAATTTCAGCATGGTACTGCTGCTGGATAAACGAGAATCATATGAGGTATACATATCTGTCGGATATAATTCAATATCCAGGGTGGTATTAGCCGGAGTTGACAAATTACTGTCAGTTTCATCTCAACCGCTGACGGTAAAAAACAACACCCATACTAGTAACTTCTGTTTCCTTAGCGGTTAACCTACTTTAAAAAGTTATAGTTTGACACCATTTGTTAAAAACTGTTATTTAAATTATTTTGTCATTTTCTAGTGTTTTATACAATGTGTTAGTTTATTAACAGCATGACCTAAAGGATTCCGTCATACGACATTCTCAGTTCCAATAAAATTTTCTCAACTGAAATAACGCGTTACAAGTTCGCCAAACTTATATGAAACGTATTGAAAAAATCTAGAAACACTGCAAAACTATCCAAACCTGCTCAACGACATTTCCCATATAGTGATGATTTGCCTGTTCATGTTAATCCTTTAGTAAGCATTGATTGAGTGTTTCCGAGGGTTTTGATTTGAACAATCCTAATTTTGAACTCAATACTACTACTTCAATTTGTATCTCAAAGTATTCTCAATGATTTTGTGAGTGATTTAGGCAAGATAGAACATGTTAGCTGACAACTGTTGGACGCTCAAAAATATGTACCTGATGCTGAAAATTCTCGAAAAAACTAAAATATAATTTTCCTCATACAATTTAGAAACATTTAGTTTAAAAAACGTAAGTATTGTTGGAATTTAAAAAAATGTAGATTAGTTATGAGCTAGTAGTAGATACAAAAGAGTCTACTCAGTTCCAGTTAACTTCTGTTATTTTTATCGATCAACAATCAAATGGAATACTAATTCTGACTAAAGAGATCGTAATTTGTTAGATTCTTTCATGAAATTTTGTATCCCTGATTGTGAGTGCTTTGAGTTCAAACCTTTGGATGATGCTTTTTTTATTCGAAAATGGGGGACATTATCCTTATTAATGTTTTTTTTTCGTTTTATCGAAGTATAAAAAACATACATTTGTTGATTTCGATCTCTAGAACGAATCAGATATTTGAATGGAAATCATTACATTGTATGAGGATTTTATCTACACCATTCAGGTGAAATTTCAGTCAGAATATCACCTACATAAAAAATAAAACTGAAACATGAAACGAAATCTATAAAACTACCTCATGAAATAAATAATTCATGACTTGGTTAAGTATACTGAGTGCCACATATCTGTTCATTTTAATCTAATTCTGAGTAGTCTTTCAAACTGAAAGTAACTTGATTTTCAAAAATCGATAATTCCAAAGAATAAATCTTAAAAAACATCAGTAAAAACCCAAAGCCCAACCAAAAGTCATATCAAACAATATAGTTGCAGCATTAAGAGAAACTAATAATAATTCATACTTGATGAGAATCCATAACTGAAGTTTTTAAATAACACACTATTGTGAGATTTTCACTGAACAGTTTTACAAAAATCCAACACGTGTTTCGTCATAAAATGGCTTCTTCGGGCGTGCCTTTACTAACTATATTCTACATATTCAATGCTTTCTTTATATACCTAATTTTACAATTTGAAGGACTTACATTTCAAGTACCTGAGTTTCATCTGCTCATTTAATGTTTTATGTGTACCTATGTATGTTTGTAATGAACATTACATTAAAATGACTACGTAGGCAAAACTTTAGATTTCCTTTATTTGGCGAGTTACGAGATTCTGTGGAATGATCCTTCAACTATAGACCAGAAAAAGGCAAAGGAAATCTTTAAGACAATAGAATTGGTTATGAATGGAAGGGATGAATGTAGAACATTGATCAATAATCCACAACCACCCAAACTTATACTATTAATAAATTACACAAAATAAATTTCCCGATTACACCTGTGGTGTCGTTTGTAATGCCACCTACCGTAAAAATCTCAGAAATCCTTATAACATTGATTTAGTATAATAATTCTTATCAATTAGTGAAAAATATTATAAAAGTAATTCTTCCTGATAACGGAAAATTAATCGTTATTTCCCAGTATTCCACTAATTGAAACAATTGGAGTGGTTGGGCGTCTTGACAAAAATCACGTAAATCCACTAATAAAACAGGATATTTAAGATTCACTTACTATTTGTGTCTCAAAATTATTTCCAATTTGACGAAAAATTATATTCATGCAGTGAAGGATTAATAATGGGGAACTCTTTGAGTCCTTTGCTGGCTGATATTTCCATGGATGATATAGAGTATGAATATGAATAATCAGGTAATTAACAGTTTCTTGTACTGATTCAGATACGTGGCTGATATCCACATCTGTTTTACTGATACAGATAGGCAATTAGGCAAGTTCACTGAATATGTCAATTACATCCACCCGTCAATAAAATTCACCACTAAAAAGGGAAGTATATAATTTAATAAATTACCTTGACCCAATCTTTACGAAAAGTAACAATAAAACATGATTATCGAATTCATTCCATAATTTGTATGTACGTGTAAAATAATCACGTTTCGTGTTGTGTCATCTAAATCTCGTAAAACTCAATATCTGAATGTTTCAAATTCTTATTCACAGCTGAAATGCTGAGGAGTTACTGTGATGTTGTAAATAAACGTTACCATAATTATTTTTGCTGTGAAAATGTTTCATTTCATATAGACATGTCATAGACATGTCAAGTTGGATGTCGTCGAACAAAAGTGCATTTTGTCAAAACTCCGATCGATTTTTCACACGAGTACTTTTATTCAGAAAATTGTTAAGTAACCTGGTTTTGTTGAAAAATATTGAAAAACATCTGTCGTTTCAAAGTTTTGGGGCGTGGGTCATCGGGGGTAGCCCATTCCTGACTTCAGCATGAAAGCTCATCAAAGTATTCAATTTGTTTAGTCAATCACCCATATTTGGTTGATTTTGAATATCCACTTGAAAATTTATTAAAGAAAAACAATTTTTATTTTGTAACTTTGAGGTCCAGTAACTTGGTAACGAAGGATTTTAGGAACAAAAGTTATATGAATTACTGGTGAAATTTTGATCACATCTATACATTCCCGAGAGTATAAGAGGAAGTCCTTTGTTTCACACATATTAAGTAGGCATGTAAATCATTTAAACCAAATTAACTGAAAGAACAATTTGTTCAGGCCAGCCTCGACTTACCTACACTGTAGGTTAATAGACTGACACCTATCAGAAAACAACTATTCCCCTTGCTAATACCACGAAGGGTGTTGGATCATATCCAACAGGTATCAGTGCAGGAATCTTCACAGAAGCTGAAGCGAACGACAAACTAGCTTGGTTAGAGGAATTGTACTCTGGAAGGAATTCAACTTTTAATTATGGAGTCACTTCTCCAGGAGGCTATATCAAGTCTGGAAGTACGGTCCGTTAATACAGGTTTCCAATTTTCACCAGCGAAGACCAAATGCCTCCTATTTTCCAAACAGCAAGCAACTAATTTCCCAAACTTTACACTTAATGAACAGCAGTTAGAATTCGTTGAGGAAACAAAGTTTCTTGGGATGACGTTTGACTACAAACTGAATTGGAATGCCGATATTCGCAATGTTAAGAAATCTTGTCAAAATGGGTGCTAATAAGATCTAAAATAGACTATGGATGCCTACCCTGCTGCAAATAAGTCAGCTCTTAAACAGCTTGATGTCATTCAACATGCCGCCATCAGGATAGGCTTAGGAGCATACCGTAGTAGTCCAGTGGAAAGTTTACTTATCGAAGCAGGGAAACAGCATCTCGATTTTCGCCGCGAATACATAACCATGATATATTCTGCAAGAATTTCTGATAATATAAACAACCTCGCCTATCACTATACCTTGAGTAACAGATTTCCCCTTCTTTTCTATCAAAGCAATAAAGGTTCCTTACCACTAAGCGCAAAAATGTCAAAAATTCCTAATAATCCTGTAGTCCCTAAAAATGTCAAGTCGCTTGCTTTCTGCTCTCCACCACCATGGACCATAAAGATCCCATCCTTTCACACCCAACTTTCCGCTCACAAGAAAAATGATATCACACCAAGTTTTATCAAAAAAACTTTCTCTGGAGTAATCTCCGACTACAAGGAATACAATCACTTATACACAGATGCTTCGAAATCTTCTGATTGTGTGGGAGTAGCCGTCATCACAAGAGATAGGAAACATGCTTACCGTCTACCGTCAAACTGTAGTGTTTTTACAGGTGAATTATATGCCATAGATCAAACCGTTGCACACAGCCAAAGACTGGAAGGCATCTCTGTTATTATCACCGAGTCTCTCAGCGTAATCCATCAGACAGTTATACCCAAGCAATTCACTACTTGCAGAACCAAACATGTATTAAACTAATCTGAATACCTTCCCGTACTAGAATCAGAGGCAATGAGAAAGCCAATGGAGTCGCTCGCAATGTTACAGTTACTCCTTCCGCAACACTTTTTCAACAAATTCTTCACTCATTTTTATTTAATACCATAAAGAAACTAATAGCAAACACTTGAAAAGAAAGATGGATGGTTATGGAATCAAATAAATAATGTGAGATAAATCCCGACATGCGCTTCCAGAACTACCAATCGACCCAACGAAGACATCAAGTCATTCTTAATCGCCTCAGAAAAGGACACACAAGACTAACACACCAACACC